>CAUOPZ010000261.1:65000-142500 GCA_963457665.1 Thysanoteuthis rhombus | reverse complement strand
ATGTTTGGATGTGTATGTGTACATATATATATATGTGTGTATTTTATATATATTCATAAGTAAGTGTGCATGTGCATATACATATATGTATCCGTGCGTGTGTATATTTATATATATGCATGTGTTTATGTGTATATTCATAGATGTATGTGTGCATGTGTAAATATATGTATATATGTATGTATACGTATAAATATATATACATATGTTTGTATGTGTATTTATATATATATGTATTTTTTTTTGTGTATATATATATGTGTGTCAATAAATATATGTGTGTATATATATGTGTCTGTCTAAAATTAATTTAGTCAGGAAATGAATCCATCATATTTTTTAGGTGCCTATAGAATTTATGTCCAAAGATTATCCCCGCCCATTCCTGCTGGATTGTCAATTTGAACTGGTTATGAAAATCATACATATCCGATAGGGTTGTGTTGAATTTCCAGTCACCAGATTTAAAGGACTTTGATGTACTCAAATTTAGTAGGACCCTCACTTATATATGATCCAAAGAAAGTCCAGTGAAAACTATGACATTGTTGCTGCTTCTAATATCGACTCTTGTTACAACTGATCAATGTAACTAGAACGTTGCACCATTCTTGGGTTGCCTGTACCAGTCCAAGTCCATACTCCTTCGGGAGGATATTCAATTTTCAATTTATTGACTAACTCTTCTGAATACAACATGTACTCACTTCATGGTGACGATGAGTGCGCAAGAGCTGAGCTCTTCTGCAGTCACTCCTTAGTGCTTTCAATTCAAACTTTCTTAATAAAGTTCCATTGGTTCTCTGGCGTTGGAGACCGGATACAAACATGTTGGGTGATGGCATGCAGACAGCAGGTCCTATGGCCTCTGTGCCCATCTCTGCTTTGATGGCACTGTCATAGGACAGACCGCCAACAAGCCTTTGGAACATTAATTTGACTGCTCTATTTACGGAGGGGTGCATATAAACTGAGACCCCCCAAACAAAAGTTTTTTATTTCATGCAGTTCTGGGTGGTGCCAGACTGCCAGCGGGGTGGACATGTTGAAGGCAGTGTTTGCCTCAGCATGTCCCACTCTTGTTGTGTACTGTCGCCAACTCGGATTACAGTCAGCAACTTCTTAACCCTAGGAAACATGGTTGGTTCCTCCATATCTTGCCTCCATGACTTGACGTAGCGAAAATTGAGTAAGACCATAAGTTCCCTAAGGACTTGCTGCTGGACCATTGCTTATTCTACTGTTTCCGGGTTGACACGGCAGATTTGCACCCCTCTCTTATGTTTTATTTTTCTCTTTTTTTCAATTTTATTTTCTATTTTTTTATTTTATCGGCTTGTCATTGATGTCATGCCCGGTTGGACTTCTCAGCCTCTCAGAAAAGGCTGGTTGTGGTGTCGTTTGAGCCAGGGGTGGTGGTGATGACAACTGTGGCAGTGGTGGTGCTGTTGGTGGAGGAGGAGGAATTGTGTGCAGTTTTTGGAGAGTTCATCTTTGTCGGGGGTTGGAAGTTTTAAAAAAAATTGTTATTTGTATTTTGCGGGGAGATGATTTCATGGGTGCGCTTTTTATGATCTTTGGAGAGTTTGGAGTGGTTAGAGGGTTAAGCATTTCTGCTGGCTGTCAGGACTTTAATTTGGTCAGAGGTGGCGCTGCCATCTCTTTTTTTTTCCTGTCCCGAACTAGCATACCCTAGAGGCCTAGCTCCATCAACATATGATTGTGTAGTGTCTGCCTTGGGTCTGTCGGTGCCATCAAGTTCAGAAGCATGTGGAGATTGAAGCCCTGCTATTTGGTCCTTCATCCCACTCCCTGCCACTCTCCCTCAGATCCCTTTTTAGGTGTCACCGTTGTAGATGGCAGAAAGGACAGCCTAAGCGAGGAGAGACTTAGTTCGTTCCCCGCAGTCAACCAGATTTTTCCGGTTTTGGTAGCGGGCGAATCTACGAGATTCCTTTTCAACAGTCTGAGAAGGTGGAGGGGCAATCTTGTGTTCAGGCGACCGACTTCTATTCACAGACAGTGGTGAGGTGACCACTCTCGCCACATATCCAGCAAACTGGCCTCCTACCTTTGACAATGAGAGGCAGTTTTCTATGGCTGTCCATGTCCAAATAGTTAGAAATGGCAAGGAAAGCTTTCCTTTCGATCATTAGATCAAATCACCGTTCCCCGCGCATGATCTCTGATGCAATTTAGACAATTTAACGTATCTCATGAGAAATGCATCAATATGTTCCCCAAGGATATAGGAAGGGACATAATGGACTACTATGCTGGCCTTTTTGAGGCCAAGGTACTCCACATGAAGGGAAGTGATCTCTTGTCAGGAGTTCCCTCTGCACCAGGTCAACGCAGTGCTCTTCAGTGGGTAGAAGAACATCCCACAAGGCAAAACCATTGCCTTTCACTACCTGTTCTGTCTTTACTCCCAAATTAGTTATTGATTTCATCACTATGTCTTTTGTCAGTCTGAGAATTTTATTCTGTTTTTTGTTGATCAAAAAGACTGACAACATTCTCTTTCCCAATATCCTTCAATTCTGCCTGGTCCACCAGCAAACCATCCTCTTTTATGAGGTGTACGAATGTCTGGCACCTCCTAGAGAAATCCGTCACATTGACTTTATTAATTTCGGGGGGGGGGGGGGTCTATCTGTTAGGGGAGTCCCCGCTTGTCTTTTCTTTTGCCCCGCCTGAATAGGTGAGTTTGTATTTTCCCCCTTCCCTTCATTGACAGGGTTTTTTTCCTTTTCACTTTTTTTTGTCAATATTTTTTTTGATTTGAAAAATTTTTTTTTTTCATTTCTTTTTAAATTTCTTCCTTGTTATGTCTTTTTTTCCCATTTTTTGGGATGATGTTTATCTCCCGACTTCTTTCTTATCGGAGGAAGCAAACAAAGCCCTCCTGGCCTTGTCAGCCACAAAGGGAAGAGAAAAAATACAAAAGGCAAAATACCTTTATGGACCAGAGCTTAAAAGGGTAAATGTCTAGTCCAGGATCCTTTTCTTCCAATTTCTCTGCTGCTGTCTGTGATAGGTCTGAAGGAAAAACACGTTGTCACTTCTGCAAAATTCTGTCAAAAATGGCGTCTCTACAAACAACCAGAGTTGTCACCCTTCCCATCAAGCACTGCTTGCAAGAAATGATCATTAGGACTGGTTGGTCTTTGAATCTAATTGTTTGTCTTCATGGTCGGTCTAGCCCTGGACTGGGGGGGGGTGCTAAAGTTGTTCTTCCTTCTTGGTTTTTTTTTCTATTTTTTTTCTTTGTCTTCTTTTTTGGGGTAACTATCTTTGTTTTGGGTGTTGAGTGAAATATTTTACTTGAATTTGATGCGCATGTAGAGATTTTGGAGCCCTACTTTTGTACGCTCTATTGATAAAAATTAGAAGAGGTTGAAAATTAAGGGATGGAAGAGTTGACATTTCAACAATCAAGCTTTTGTTCGAAATGTGTTGCTTGATTGTTGAAATGTTTACTCTTCTATCCCCGAATATTTAACCTCTTCTAATTTTTATCAAAAGTGTATACAACTTTTTCAGTTGAAGAAAAGTGAAAACCAAAATACTAAAATATTCGATTTTTTTTATTGGTAGTCTTGGCGAGTTTGAGCAAAAAGTCAATCTAAAAACCATCCAGATTTAAACAAAAGAAATGTTGCTGGTTTTTCTATGATGTTTAAGGGCAGCTATTTTGAAATTCACAATGGATGCCTGTGAATGTAGTTATCTCATAATCATTATCGAGTCATCGTGCATGGATCCATCTCAAAATTTGATCACTTCTGTAGCCTGTTGTCCAGCTTTCTACTAAATTTCATTGAAAAAAATTGTGAACTGAAAAAGCAGAAATGTATAAAAACTCATCCTTCTCGCTGAACTTTCTTGAAGTTGAGTGTATTTTTAACTCTACTAATATGCTGTTGTCAACCTGTTGTCGCATGTGTGTGTGTGTATTTTAGCTGTATCTGTATATGTGTACGTATCACTCATATAATTCAATATATATGTATATAAATTTTTGATGACCTACTTCTTTATTACACCTAAGAAAAAACCCCTGCTTATTAGCGAAGCAACTTTGTTGATCCATTTTTTTTTTTTTTTTTTTTTTTTTTTGGTGCTTTGAATCATAGGAAGGATAGTCTGACTGAAGTGGCTCTTTCCTGACAGAATATCCCCCCGAAAGGTGGCATTCAGCCTGGCCTTATTTTTTTAAGGTTTTGCCCAAAAATGACTTATTTCTACTGGATTATTAAGGAACTAATTTGTGTGGCATAGCTTTTTGTTAATCTCAACATAGTTTTTATCTATCTGGATTTGAGAAAGTGGCCAGGATTGTTTTTGCTGTCAATATTTCAGGTAGTTGGGCGGAAGGATATTTCTAAGGTGAAACTACTATCCCTGTACAGTGTATAGGTTTTGTATTAATTTTTTGTTCTTCTCTATTTTTTTACATGAGTGGCAAGGGAGGCAGCAATCTGTGATAGCCTAAAAAATCTTGCCAATTTAAAAAAAAATCATTAGTAAGTTTGATAAAACTAAACATTTTATTCTCAATAATGATAATTTTCTGGTGTCTTCGTCATCCTATTTGATACATGGACTTGAGCAATAAAGTTAGCTGGTAATGGAAACTTCATCTGATTTTAGCCATTTTCAAAGACAATTCCAGCTTTAAATACTTTGCAACCGTAAATGACCACTCATGTCTTCCATTCAATTAGCAAAACTTGATTTGAATTATGATTTGAATTCAAGAAACGTTTTGTGAACAAGATAAATGGCTGAAAATTATTGCTGAGTATTATATTTTTGTCAATTAGCGCTTATTTGAAACTTGGAAATTTCTTGAGCCCTTCTACAAATGCTCTTATAATTCCTAATCCTTTGTAAACTTGTTCTAGTGTCTCCTCACTAAATGCTGAATTGAATTGGACACTCTTCCTCAATTTCTAAAATTCATATTTTTGTGGAAACTTGAGTAAAAATTTATTACATTTTCAAATGGATGATGTTATTCAGGTTTTGATTCCATCATTACTTGTTATGTAATTTGATGACATGTTTGTATAAAGTAGAATTTTTGAATAATTGTAATTGTTTAATACTATTAGCTATGCATTTAGAAGGCAGAAAAAACTATTTCTGTTCACTCAATCATAACTGGAAATGTACCTCATTAGATGTATAAAATGGCCACCATATTCGTGCATTTTATTCACGTCTGTTGCAAAATTTGAAAGACACATACATGTGTTCCTGACCTGAATGATTTAATATGCATGTTAAATGGAATTTTAAAGAAATAGAACATTCTATATACTAAAGGATCAAAAGTATCCTGATCTATTTTCATGTTTTATGGATTTTAAGTGAATATTTTGCATTACCGAAATGAAAACAAACAGGCATAATTGAAAAGTGATGTAGGATTGGTTGAAATTTTTTAAAAAGATTTTAAAAGATGCTGTGCTGCTGAGTTTGATAGCTGAATTGGCATGACTTATAGAATTGTTGTTCAGGAAATTCAGTTAATTATGTTTGTAGAAACTTAGGTAAAAATTTGTCTGAATTGTCCTCAAATTTATCCAATATTCTTGTTTGCCATTTGCTTATCAAGAAAGAAAATGTTGCTTGGTGTAAGTCTTTAGTCGATAGAAAGAATGTACTTTAAGAAACCATAGTCAGGATTTTTGTTCCAAAAAACAACTTATGAAGTAGAATATTGGGTGATTTTATTTTGAGTGGAATCTTGGAGGAATAAATTTCTTGGACACTTGTCATTGATGAAGATCCTTAAATTAAGCTATATTTTTTACTATGACTTTATATCAATTTGTTTTCCTTTCGAATACATTTTAATTATCTTGTTTCTGTTGTAGTCACTTGTTTAATGAATTTTGTTTAATTTCTAATTCTGACTTGAATTATTTGGGTTTGAAATAATTTGATCGGCTTTTCAAAATCTGAGAAAAAAGATTTTGAGCATAAACATCAATAATTTTTAAAGATTGAGTCAAGATTTAAGTTTCATTTTCGTTATCCTCTTTCAGTCAATATGGTTTTAATGATTTCAAGGTGTCCTTGTACCATATATGCTAGTATATAAGATGGTCATTTGATTAGGAATAAAATGCAAATATTACAAAATATTTCACTGCTGGTATTATAATTACAGGACCATCTACTGAAACTCTATAAGTTATAGGGCTAGGATGAATAGCATTGAGTGTTAGTCCTCCAAATATCCTTTGAAACCATTCTTATGATCCAGCATCTATAGTATGTTTATTTCTCCAATCACTCATTCTTGGGTACATTCATTATTCAAGCAGAAGCAACAAAGATGAGAATAACAACATAAGAAAAGAGAAACATTTCTTTACCTATACATTGTCTCTTCGCTGTTGATACCGGCTCATTTCATCAATGACTGTATATCTTTTAGATTTTGGCTGTCATTGGGTTATTGCTAATTTGAAATGAAATTACTAATGTGAAAGTTATTTGTTTAACGTCTGTCATATGGAGTTTAGTTTTCAATGTTAAAGATAATATCATGGTGAAGAAATATTACTGTCTTTTGGAAGGAGACATTTTGTGACTGCAGCTCTCTAGTCTCTTATGCAAATTCTTCTTTTACATGTATATATTACAAAATAAACATTTAAACCTGGTATAATACTAACTGATTTAAAAAAAAATTGAAGTTGATCAGTTGCAAAACTCAGGTGTTGAGAAAAATATGATATTGATATATCACATTTTTCATGATTTTGTCTCTTGAAATGAATAGATAATCCTGAAATCTTGATCTTTGATTCGATCCATTCTTATTATATTGAAGAAAAATATAGTCAACTCATGACTGACCTCTGAGATGATTGATTCAAGTCCTCAGTTGACATTTCCACAGAAAACTTCTTAATCTCAATATAAAGCCATCTGTAATCATGAGAGCATATTTTTGATATTTTGTTAGATTAGCTGAAGTGGCACTCTTTTTTATACTTGCCTAAATATGAAGAATAGATTAATTTAAAGCCATTCAATTTTAAAAGTTGTATTGGGAATCAATGAACATAATTTAGATCAGCTAGGAAGCAAATCTTGGAGAGTTTGAAGATCATGTTCCTTAAGCCTTATATAGCAGGGTCAAGTGGCGGAATGATCCCCTCACCACCATTTCTAATTTGGCTCAAACTCAAGTCACAAGCTCTTTCGGGTCTGAAATGAAGTCTTGTAAAATTTTAGCTCAATATCTTTACTCATTCAGGCATTATGGATCTAAGAACGACTACTTCGTTTGGTGCGGTGGTGGCCAAATAATTATTTTTATTTCAACCTGCTACAATTCTATAATGGAAACTCCTCCTGTTCTGTTCTATAAAGGTCTTCAAGATCTCAAAAATGGCCTGAGTAAAGAAAAATGTCAATGAACAGATAGTACAAGCCACACCATTTTCAAACAAAAACCAGATGAAAAGAGCATGTTTAAAAATGCTTTGAACATAACAGACTTAGCAATTGAGTGTGTCCTGAGTTTCTGAAATTCACAGGGTTCTGGTGTTGCATAGGCTTGGCTTTCTTTTAGGGTCATCATCATTACTAAGTTGCATGAATAGTCCAGAATTCAAAAGTACCGAGTTGTAATTTATTTTTTTTCCAAATGATATGATAATGTTTTTTTTTAAATTTTTGTTTTCTCTTAGCACTAGTATTATCTATGGGACTGTTTGCAGGTTGTTCTGATATCATGAGAAAGAAAAGAATGCAAACAGTTACTAAACACTTGAGTTCCTTGAGGCAAGGCTGACATAGTCAACAGACTGTTGTTGACGTTCAGTTTCTACATGTTAACTGTTAGCGCAACTCGTAGATGGGTTAAATCGGGTATCATCTGGATTGATAAATGAATCTACAAACAAAAAGAGAGTTGAAAACAAAGAAAATTTCAATTTGCTAAGGAAGTTATGTTGAGCTGATTCCATTCATTCATATATTAGATTGGTGGTGGCCAAGCTGTTAGCAGCATATAAAATGGAAATGCCTGTAAAAAAAAAAACATTTCCAACAGCAAAAAAAATGAATATAAGTTCAACTTGAATTGTTGTAATATATCTTGTTAAAGAGGGATGTCATTTAACATCAAGTTCTCGAGCATACCTGAAAAAAAAATGACAAAAAAAAATCTTTATCACATTCATATGCCTGTTTTTATCTGAGAATTTAAATGCTGCAATTATTTTATAAGCAACAATTGGATTATCAGAACTCTCAAATAGAGTTGAGTGCCGCTTTCTTTCTACTGACAGGTCTGTTCTTTTTAGGAATCTAAATATTTTGAGTTGAAAAAATTATGACGGATTTAAAAAAAAAAATTTTTTTTGATTGTGTAAAATTCGATTTATTACAAATTATAAAAAAGCTGCATGAATATTAGAGGCATATGAATAAATATGAGTTATAACCTAGCTATAAACAACTATATATACATAATTTCAGTTTCTCCTTTGACTTAAGATCAAGAAGTTATATAATTATGACAAAAATCAAAATGCCAGCTAAATGTGTAATTGACACAAAATAAAATGAATAAAATGAAACCAGGCATTGTATTCGATTAAAATTTGGTAGGTGTATTGCTCAGGACATGAGGAAGTGCTGTGTCGAGTTTGAAATTCTTTGGATGAGCTATTCTTGAGGAATCTGTAGTAGAGGAAAAAGTCCCTTACAAATCACTATCTGAATGAGAAGTCATTCATAGTCTGGTTCTGAATTGGGATTAACTATGCATGTCAACCATTTTAGAATGCAATTTGTCATGCACCTGAAATGAGATGATTCCAAAACTGCTGTGATAATCACCACTTTTTTTCTTGTTACTGAAAATCAAAGCCAAAATTGCATTGGCTTAATTGTATGCTAGTGATTCTGAATTATACAATGTATCCCTTTAAAATTTTCTGTATGTACTGATAAGACCCCCCCAGGCATGTCTTTAGCCAGTTAGTTTCTGAAAATTCCTAATGGAAATGTCAATAACAATATAGGGTCTGCATTCCCGCTCACGCCGTTGTAGTCTTGTAGAATTTTGAGCAAAACAAGATAAAAAGTGTAAATGAATTGACATGACATATAGCTGAGAAAAGAATTTCATCAGCTTTCCAAGTATGTATCTTGGAGTTTTGTATCTATTTTGCATAAAAAGTTACTGCCAAAAATATGAGGCTAGGTGTTTATCATTTTATTAGGAAAAGGAGCTTCTCAGTATCTGTGTACTTGAAAGTTGACTGTCTATGGATTGTAAAATTATTTCTATGTGGAGATGAGATATACACATAATATATCATTTAAAAAAAAATTTCATCTGCTTTCTTACGGTGCATCTTGTCAATTAGTATCTCTTGCAGATTAAGTTTTACATCCAAAAACATGGAGCTAGGTATTTGGCATTTAACAAGGAAATTAAGTATGTGTATATCAAAGTCCACTGACTATGGATTGTGGATTTAATTATTGATGGATTGTTGGGAGTGCTACTCCCAATCGAATCCGTGAACCGTAGTTATTGAGGTTTCTATGATGATTTAGGGAATTCCATATCTGCCTGTTCACCCCTGTATTCCATGTAGGTGAAACAGTCCATCTCTCATGTATACAGGTTTGCAAGCAGGAGATGAAGACTTTTGAGAATTTACCAAGCAGATAAGGACGGCAGAAGGAACGTCTGACCTACAGAAGTGAGATCATAACATACTGACTATGAGAAAAATGACAAGAACTTACTAAGTCAATTCCAACATACTTTGTAGGAAATCTGGAGACAGCAGTAGGAGCTGTTTGAACTGGCTCAGCTGCAGTTGCTAAATTGTCTCTGTTTCAACTAACTGGCAGCCTCAAATTCCAATGGCAATTCTGTCTCTGCAATAGATTCCATCGCCCCTGTCTATTTTAGAATTCAGCTATGATCTGGCACCGGACGATGGTACAAGTGCTGGAAGGACACTTTCCTGAATGCCAGGAAAGATGATGCATGTCAGAAAATGAAAAAGACCTGGACCTGACACAGATTAACAGAAGATTTTGATTCCAAAAATCTGGACCTGACACAGATTAACTAAGTATTCTGATTTGAAAATATCTAGACCCAAGACATTCACGTCCTGTATTAGCAGCTTCCAAAGCTCACTTTGAGTCTTACAGAAAATACATGTCTCCACAAACAACACATCCGGTCGCCAAGTATTTCGTGGACACCTTCAAGAGAGCACTCTTAAACCTCCAAGGGGAGGGGACTACACCTAACATAAAAATATTTGTTGAGCTGCAGAGCAACATGATATCTGAATGTGCCAACAGTAGCTCACCCGCATAGGCACTAATGAACTGAAAAATCCGCCTACCTGTTGACGTCTTGTGATACAGTCCTTCTGTTGGATTTTGTTAGACACTTTCGAACTTTTTCAGTGTTTTTAACTGTGGAGTATCAAACGAAATGTTAAAAAAAGGAGTCCACCTTGGAGGAGGAAATCAGAAATTGGGTCAAAGCATTTCAGGTAAACCTGCACCAAACATTGTATGAAAGCAATAGAATTAAGCCCATATATCCTGGTCTAGCTTAGATATTGTCTTGAATGTATATTGATATTTCATTCAGTAATTTAGCAATTAATCACAAAACACTTGAATAAGGTCACCATTTCTAAAGTTTGGAAAAATCTAGTTCTAGATTCTCTGAAATCTTGCAGTGAGGGTGAATATAAAATTTTTGGAGAATTAGCAATCCTTTAATTGCATGTTATAGTATCAACAACAACCTGCATGTACTATTTGATCATTGTTTTTTTTTGTTTTTAAAAAAAATAAGGATTTGAAGAGTTCTTCGACTGAAAATCATTTGTCTTATTTCATGTGAGTTTTAATAATTTATTTTATGATTAAGATCCTAGGAAAAGTTTTTTCTTGCTTTCATGTACAGTGACAAGCTAGAACAACTTGTTTGTTCTTGGATTTCAGATTGTTGATGGTTTAAAAGTACATGTTTGTGTATTCATATGATTGAAATGTAAAAAATCCTGAATTTTGTAGGATATTTTATACTGCTTTCTCATTATTGTAAACATTGAAAATATAGAATTGAAAAAAAAATTTTTTTATCTGGCATATCATTCATGAATTTTACCATTAAAAGCTCAAATCTCAATAGTTTAATGCCATCAATTCCAAAGAAACTTATGAAAATGATTTACCTGAAATATGTTGTATAAATGCAATGAGAAAAATGGGTTATTTGACGGAAAATAGAATTTAAATTACAATTTTTATGCATACTATGATTACAGAGAGTGGCCTGACTTTTCCAGGTGTATCAGGTCTCTTGAGTAGGTGATTGAAATACCATTATTGATCGCAGTCTAAACTGCCAGAGTGATAGGCTGGGTAATGATAACCCAGATTTTAGTACACTTGGAAATTTCATCAACAGATCTTACTTGGCAGATGAGTTTTGTATTGAACAACCTAGGAAGGTGATATGAACTTAGACCACAAGTAACAATTTTGGTTTAGTACAACTTTTTAGTTAGGTTTATTAACAAGTAAACATTAGCTTGTTATGGTGTGTAAGTTTCCACACTTGTATATTTTGATTTTGGATCATAGGCTTCTCCAGATTTGAATACTGCTGCATTGTGCTACATTTAGGCTGGCTGGCTACTGGAAGTTAAATGTGTCCTTGTCAGGACAAATGGCAGCAAAGGACAGGTTAACAGAATTTTTTTGGCAAGGTGTGGGAAACAAATTAGTAAATAAAGCAGAACTGGCTTCCTTGCTGGTTCTAGAATCTCTGGAATCATATGTTGTAGTGAATATTACTGTAAGATTGTGAAATTAGTGATTTCATGAAATCCTTTGGTCCAGAATCAGTGTAGTAATGGTTCACAAAGCTTATGATGCTGACCATTACTACTGTAATGAGTATGACCCTCATGGGGTGCCTCACAATTGTGGTCTTGTCAAATTAAGCTGTACATTCACTGTAAATACTGAAGCAGAATATACTAGATATTTACGAATTTTTTTCAGTTGGGCACTCTGAGAATTGAATTAATCATTGTAGTAATGGGCTGCATCACAAGCTTGTTAATCATTTATACTCTGATTGTAAAACTAGGGATTTCAAGAAATTACTGAAATGTCCAGGGATTCCACAAAATCACTAGTTTCACAATCTTACTGTAACAAGTATAATAATTTTTACGGTTTCTCGCAATCAGATTAGTGGTAGGCAGGTAGGTTTTTTGGTGGTCCGTTAGAGTTTCAGAGGCCTTCATGTGTTGGCAATCTGGTGACTTGTCTGGTTGCAGAGTCAGTATGTTGTTTTTCTCCCAGTTAACTGAAAGTTTTGGACCATTGATATCCAAAAAGTTGGAAGTAATGTTGAAGGGTTTTATTCACTTATGAGATTGAACCACCTCTCACCATGCATGCATGCAATCAAATGAGACTATCACAATATTTCCTAACTGCCGAAAACATGCTGCTAAATGCTCACTGAACGCATAGCAAAGCACTTTGTATACTGTTATCCTGTGACCTCTAAATCTCTCGGTGGGTGAAACAGATTGTCTTAGAATGGAAATTTCTGCTTTTTGCAATTAGCTGAAGTTTCATCCTCAGTCCTAACTGTGGCATTTTCACCAAGTCTTTTGTGAATTTGATGATTTACTTAAGCTCCCTTGTCAACCATTTGTATAGGCTGACTCTGTTTCTCTATCTTTTATGCCTTGCAATTTAGACAAATTGTCCAAAAGCTTCCCTGTCTTTTTAGATGGGAATGTTCTCTGGCTCTTCTAATTAGCTCTGCAAGAGCTGTTAAATTTGAAGGCATTTTTCACTTTATTGCGAAGCATTCCTTATTCTCTCTGTTGAGTCCATTCTTATCGCCCCCTTTTCTCCTTTGGTGGGGCTTTGAAAATGATCCTTCAGACTGGGCTGCAAATCTTGGCCACAAACAAAACAAATTCACCTAATAAAAAAAATTGTTCAACAAAATAAAGATAAATTTTCCAACAGTAATAGTCCAAATGTAATCTGTCCAACATTGTCAGAAAAAGATTTGTTTGATGGTTGTAAAAAATTGTTCCACTGCAAAAAAGAATAATGGTCCGTTGCAAGACAGAAAATGGTCCTTGTAACAATTACATAGACAAATGAGTTGTAATAGGAGAAAGCTTAGGCAGAGCCTACCAGTGTTTTAGAAACAATGGTTTCAAACTTACAGGAGTTATGGTCAATGTTATGGAAGGCTGTCCTAGTGCATAACTACTAAACTGTTTTTTTGGACACCATATAGTAGAGAAAAGTTATCCTTGAAACATGCTTGTTAATCATTAGCTTTCCCCTTGCTTGAAGCTGGAAGATGTGACTATGCTTGAGACCTAATTTCTCTCTTAGAGCAAGCTACCACCTATTTTCCATAACTACCCCACTAATTCTTACTTGAATTTTATTAGCTGTTACCAGGAATCGTTTCTGACCAGCAAGGACATATTTTACTTGCAGTAACCAGCCAATACATCATCTAATTAGCTGATGCTATCAGTCCTGATTTGGATAATTAGTCCAATATCTATCTGTAAGGAAGAACTTATTGATTAAATGGATCAAGCTAGCTGTTGTTCTACATTCTAGCTCCTTGTCCATCATGAAATCAATGATGGTATTTTAGCCACCCATTATCACCAGTTGCTTGAGACCCATCAGAAAAAGTAATGATGCTCTTGATGTTGAGTGCATAAATTACAGTAAGTTGGAATGTCCTTTTCTTGTAGCATCATTGGCCATGATAACCAGTCCGTCATATCAATTTGTACAAGATTGACCATCACCTTTCGGGAACTGGTAGATAAAAGGGAACTTTTTCAGAATGTTTCCTGTATCCTGAATCCTGATAGTTGGTAATCAACCTTTAATTATCAACATCACAAAGTGAGTCCCTTGGTTTGCAGCATCACTCACACATGAAAGACACTCAAGATCACAGAAGATGGCTCTGATGCGGGGGGGGGGGGGGGTCAGGTTTAGACTTGGATTGTTTTCAAGCCCTCTTCTGCAGCAATGGCATCAGCTGTTTCTTCTCCACATTTTTCGATGGAGAAGATGCTGGCTGTTGAAGGCAGATGTTTTTTCACTCCTCTTCCTACCTAATTCCAACCTTCTGCATTTGTTTTCAGAGTTTTCAGGTGCTGGAACATTTTGCCCTTGTGGACTTTTTGGGTTTGCTGGTGCCAGAATGTTCTATTGGGTGACATTCTGTTAGTTGTTGTGGCTACATTAGTTGGGCTCCTTAGGTATGTAGACCTTCAGCGTCTAAGTGATGGTCTCACAAACTACACCAAACCATCCGTGGTACTGGGTTAGTAAAAGAAGGCAACAAGTCGAAATTCCGTTTAACTGTTTTATATAGAGTATTGATTATCAATATCTCTGGAGACGGGAAATGCTTATTCGCAGTTGAAAAGAGAGGCGGCCGATTTTCATCTAAGTCAAACTGACTGGTCTCTCATGTCATGAACGATAGTCTACTTGATGGTAGCAGCGGTTGACGGTTACAAAGGCGGACTGGCTAACAAGAGAGACTGGTAGCGTTCTCTTCTCGAACCCCCAACTCTACTCGCACTGTTACAAAAATCCCTCCTATTTAATCCCCGGGCACCAACACTGCCCCCTCCATGACGTCACTTTGTCCTAACAAATCAATTAACTTCCTTTCTTTCTTTTCCTGTTGACGTTATCTCGATCCTTCCAAAAAATCCCAAATATTGACCCTCATCCGTCTCGCGACGCAAGTCCATCCAAGATCATCAATTAGCCTCCCCCTCTTTCAAGAACTCTGCAAATTACTTTTCTTTCAAAACCCCAGACATTGGCCCCTATCTGGTCATCGAATCAGGAAGAGAACTTCTCTAAAAGTACTTGTTTTTGCAACCCAGGGATTTGACAGAACACATTAAATTGAGAAACTGCAGGTGCCCGTACTTGGAAGCACGTAATTCTCAACTTCCTACAGTATTTCAAAAACATATTAACCCTTTACTTTTCAGTTGAAGATTAACCCTTTAATACAGATAACTCCTTTGGTAATAACCATAATAATTTTTAGGACATGGGGGACTCCTGGTCCCCCAGTGTCACAGGTACACTGCCATGAGATATTCTAGCTGCCAACAATAGGGTCACTAACCTTCAGCAGAGGATGATAGATCTTGAAATCTCTGCTATTTGTGCTATTGCAGCCAACTAGAATAGTTCGGTGAAATGTTCACTGGCGTGCCATTTGTTTTTTCTGTTGCCTCGATTTTACTGGAAGTCTGGAATTTTTCGTGTTGATCTTTCTACCTGCCAATTTCCAACTCTCTTTTTCTGAGGCTAGAGGTTGCATAGCTCCTCTGTACGATGTGTTGCACTTGAATCTGGTCTGCTATCAAGGTATCTTCTATGGTTCCATTGGTAGCATTGCTGGGTTTCTGATCTTTGTTTGAAGCCACTAGGATTTTCCATAGCACAATAGAGGAAACACCTTAGGGATTATTAACAGTTTATTCTTGGAGATGTAATCCCACTACTAAATGGTATTGAATTAACTTGTTTTCACTACATCCATTGTGATGTCAGGTCAGTCAAGTTGATGTTGGTAGCATCATTTGATTTTCCAGCTTCAGCAGGCTTTTTTCTGTAAATTTTCTTGTTGACACCATCTTGATTATGTTGGAGAACCTCCTCTCTGCCATTATTGTTTACAGGAAACTTTTTTCATTGATTGAAAAATTTAAAAAAATCCTGAAAAACAAAAATTAGTTCTTGCTGAACAGAAAATGATCTTTTGTAATGTAAAACAAAACTAGCAAAAGATGGCAAATATACTGTGTAGATCAAGCCATTTACAGCAATGTGTGTAACACAGGTGATTACTTTTTTTTAAATCCAAGGGCTACTCTGATTCTTCCTTTGCTGTACAAAGAAATTTATACTGCTTTGAAATCTATGCTGCATTGACATACATTTGTCCCTAAAGCTAATGTACAAAACCTTTCATACATTAACCTTAGGGACCATTGCGTGTAAATCCAGCATAGATTTCAATGCCATGGGGATTTCTTTGCTTAGCAGGGAAAGAATTGGAGAGCAGCCTCTGGATTTGAAGAAAATAAAGATGTTGGGAAACTTCAATTTTATCACTATTCAGCTATGCTCTGTATCTGTTGTATTTGGATCTCATCTTAGAGAGGACGATGATCCTTTCTCTTTTAGATATACTCTGCTATATTTACCACTTTTGATAGCTATCATTTTCTAGCTTTCAATACTGAGTCAAGTGACCTACCCTCTTTCCTTAAAGAATATACTACTGAAAAGGGCAGTGGAATAGATTAGCTAAGGTAACAACAAAGGCAACGAAAAGTTGTTCATTAATCCTAACAACTCTTGAAATGATGATGACTCTTCTCAAAATTTCAGAAAGTATTTTTGATTTTCTTTTGATTTTAAACCTTTTTTTCCAGCAACTTAAACTCAGTACTGGTGTATTCATGTGTTACAAACTGGTGACATGAAGCATATTTTTCTAGAGGCTTCTCAAAATTTCTGTTATCTTCAGTTTGATATTTTTGTCTGTTATGAGAGCTTCAGGGTAACACTAACAGTAAATAAAGGCTTAGAATTGCCATGCAAGTTTTTTCAAAATCTCAGTTGATGAGTTGAACACAATATAGTAAATAAAAAAACAAAACAAAACTCCCAAAATCTTGTGCAGGGTTCCTTTCCCTTGCCTAACCTAAACTGTTGCCAAAAATAACGGGTGATGAATTACTTAGGCTATATGCTCATCTTGGAATAATGTTCAAGTCCACACCATCTTGATAGACAATCCTTAGTATTCTTGAAGTAATAGCAAATGAAAGTCTGGTCTGAATAGATAAAAATCATTTAAATTTAAAGCCAATTATTAATATTAACTTTAAATGAGAAGTGAAGCTATGTGCTAGCTAAGGCAGTGAATATGGAGTTCTTCTCTCTTGATATAATTTCTAACAGTGGCGTAAGTTTTATTTTCATCTGACATCTATGTTTGGAAAGGTGAAATATTGACATTTTGCAGGTAAAATACATATGCTCGTAGTTTGAAGCCTTTTGGTAAAATATATATGGAAACTCTCAAATAGACCAATTAAGGCAAATTATAGTAAAGCTGCTAATTAAGCTTGTGTGTGTTATATATATCTCACGTGCACACACTTTGTCTGATGCTTTGTGTAGTATGCCTTTTCCTTTCCAACTCAAATCAATGAGCTTATTACTTTTCTCTAATTATATCCCAGTGTTCTCATGACTGATAATCAATGCATATTAATATAAATGCCTATATTTTAAGAAAATTGCTATAAACACTAAGTCAAGCTTTACAAGCAAAAAAATTAGGTTCTCCATAATTTAATCCCAGGGTGAAAGGAAATCTATTCAAGTGAGAGAGTGAAACATGCAAAAAGATAACAATATTTGAAGCCAGACAAATTCAGTTGGTTAACTCTTCAGGACTTGAAAAAAATGCCGTTAATAAATACCTTTGAATCATCAGTTCATGGTTTGGTATGCATCTTTTGCTTGGAATCCTCACACTGACTGTTCAAAGTTAATCAATAAGCAGCCAGATTAGCCTGTAATAAATACAACCGTGAGCCGGGAACAAAGATTTTACTGCTAAGAGAAAAAAAAACGACTAACTGTTGGGCATAGATTCATTGTGAACAGATTAGGAATGTTGCCCCAAATTATCTGTACAATAAATCAAATAGTTGATTGAGATATAGTATTTTCCTATTTCCAAAGATCATGCACTCCTAATAACGCATTTAAATTGTTATGCAGTGCCTCATTTTATCCTTGATAGACTGCAGAGTGGAATTTGCTGCCCCAGGAGCTGGTAGATATAACTGTCAATAGGATATTCAGGTGGACACTACAGTATTCCCCTGAAGTTTTTCAAAATGCAGTTAATACATTAAGAGCATTGACTCAACGGATGTTGTGTTTCATCTCAAGTAAAAAATAAATGAAAAAAATTGAAAAACTTCTATTTTAAGGATATTCTTGATATTCAATGTGATGGCAAGTGCTTTGTCAAATAAATTATTTTACTTTATTTTTATTGAGTAATCTTTTAAAATTTATTTTTTCCATTGATTTGAATCCATTTCATTAGTATAAAGGGCAGATATTTCTGTGAAAAAAAATGTTTTTATATTCTTGATAATTTCTGACCATAAATCTTTAAGTATTTTCTTTTAATATTGAAAGGTGTAAACCTATAGATTAAACAAGCTTTTTCATGTATTTCTTGAACGTCTTATCTTTTAATCTTTAATCCCTTTGGAATTGAATCACTACTCAGAAGAAATTGTTATAATTTTAGTTGTTTGCTGACAGTACAATAGAAAAATCCATTCTATTTGTGCTTGTCATGTAGAGGCATTTGATTTTACAAGTTACTGTTACTTTCCAATTTTACCTCATATTTCTTACCATCATATAATTGTTGTTTCTTTTTTTGTTACTAGCAGTTGGACAAAGAATGAAATAGTAAAATATTGACTTGAAATAGTCTATAACCAAAGTTAATCAAAGACCACACTTGGTTTTAAGAATTCAATAGATCAGAGGAAATGAAGAAAAACTGTTCCTCTCAGTAACCTAGTAATAATAAACTTGATGGTATTTAATTAAAATGCTTCAACCTATGCTATATTAAAATACAGAGTTTTTTGTTCATCAATCTGTTGATTACATCAAGCTCAGAATGAGAGCTGCTTATTTTTGCGTTTGACTTCTTGGAAGTTTTTTACCTCTTGTTAAATCAAAATTGATATTTAAATGATAAATAAAAATTGTTATTGATCCACCTCCTGAAAATAGTAGTATGAAATATAACTATGGACGTCTTCAAAGATTCAAGAATGATTTTTAAAAAGATTATATTCCTTTTTATGAAAAGAAACCCAATCAATAAAACTGGCAATTGGTCTTAAAACTACTTAGCTAAGCTTAGCTCTGTATAGGTTATGTGTTTATCATCTTCGCAACATTGGCATGTCTACTATCATAGTGGCTATATTTAGTGTGTTTGAATTCAAAAGCAAGAAGAGGCAAAATGCTAGAAGCAAATATCAGCATCATTTGCTACATATTTGAATACAAAAAAAATTGTTCTCTTAGTAGGTGAGAAGGAAAATTGTTTTTTCTATTTACTTTCTTTTCTTGAAAATCATTGATTTTTTTTTTTCTTCGTAATTATAATATAATAATTATCTATAAACTAGAGAGAAATATAATAGAAAATCTATTGTCACACCCCTGTGAGTGGACTTAATTATCATGATTAGTCTGATGTTAAGATTTGAGAATGGGACTTCAACAAGGTGGGTAAAAAACAGAAAGATGGATGATGTTTTGTCATATCAATTGTGACCAGGAAGAGAAGAAGAAAAAGAAAGCCAAAGAAAGAGCAAGAAAATGGGAGAAAGAAAGAAGGGAAAAATCAAAAGCCAAGAGTAAAGGTAGGAGACAGACAGACGGGGATGGGTTATAATTCTCATTCATCTGGCGTTGCTGAAGTTGATAAATTAAAATGTTTTTTTTTAACTGGTCATTATTTTCCATAAAATAATTCCATGCGTAAGCATTTTTTACTTCATAATTTTTATTTTTTTTTCCACTTGTACGGGTCAAAATCAAGGGGAAATTATTTTTTTCATTCTTAAGGATTAAATTCTCCCTGCCTTCAAGGGCTCAAAATTGCTGCCGAAAATCTTTTTTTGACTTATTGTCCCTCACTGTTTGGGACCAGAATGTAAGTGTAACTTTTTTTCCCTTTTGGGGCTCAAAATAGAGGGGAAATTTTCTTCTACAGGGGACAAAATGAAGTGGGGAATTGTTTTCTGCTTTTATGGATAAAAATCAGGATTAAATTTTTCAATATGGTGCAGAATAAGGGAAGAATTTTTTTCACAACTTTTAGGGGAGAAAAATGTAGTAGGAATATTTACATGTCATAAAATCAGTACATGATTTGCATCTTGAGTTTTTGTTTTTAGAATTGCGTGCTGTTAATTTCAGCATTTCATGTATGTGTTTTTATAGCTTGTATATTCTCTCTTAATTTCAACTGTGCTATTTAATCAATGTATAATCAGTGTAATACTGTTTTCTATCCAAGCTCAATAATTAGGCTTGATCAAAATTGAAGAATTTAAAAAGAAAAGTCTGTACTCAGCACCTATACTTTTGAGTTCAATATTTGCAGGCATTGAATGATAATGCTATGTCCATATTAATGCAAAAAAATTATTAAGAATTCTTCCACTGAAGCAGAATTAAAGAGGGAAAATGTATTTGTGTAATAATTTGATACGCACTGTAGTATAGAATATGTAGGCTTTTTAGGGAGTTATATTGAACTTTGGAAATGCTGGTTTTATTTTGCATAAGAAATGTAGCATTATGTTCAATTTTTTTTTTTTTTTTAATCATTTTCATCCAGAAATGATGAAATGTGTTCTGACTAAACTCTTTATGATATGAGTATTAAGTGGCATATTATTTCGAACTTCAGCATTAATGTTAATTTACCCAAAATGATATGATTTAAAATGCAAGGAGCATAAATCACGCATAAGATACCAGACATGATTTTTGTATAGAGGGTTTGTCAAACCCATTCAGAAGTTGTAAATTAGCTGATTGCCAGCTGCTAATCTTTGAATACAGCCACTCATTGTGGTAACTTGTTGACTGATGATAGGAGAAAAGCGGCATAATCATGGTAGAATGCTCTTCCAAGATAGTCATGCCATTCTTTCCACGTACATCTTCATGCTTCTATCAAAATACTTTGTAACTCGATTTTTTTTGGTTGGGGAAATAAAAGGTGTTATAGAATTAGGTTTTCACAGGTTCATAGAAAATAGACATTACAAATTCATGTCAACAAATTTGTCTTAAGATCGAAAATGTTTCAAAAACTTTACTGATAACGTTTTCGTTCATTAATGATTCAAAATAAAAAATCCATATCATTAGTTTCATTTTGTATCATAGCTTTTATCCATTTTGTAGTGTTGAAATGATTTGTTGCTATTGAAAGAAAAAATAATCTTTGAAATATGAGGTCTAATTGAAAATGAAACTTGGGGAAAGTATAGTTTTTTTTTGTATTTTTTTTGTAGAAGACTGAAAGAGACTTATAAATTCTTTAATGATTGAATTTTCAAGCTTCAGCAACTGAATGATGATATGTTGAGTTTTTGAAAGAATGGTTGTTATTATCTCATTGTTTTAGTTATCAATTACTGAATTTACTATTTTTTTCTCTTGGTGCTGAAGGGAGAAAAAGTAGAAAAGAAGAATTTGAGACAAGTGTTTATTTTTTGCTTCTTCATTAAAGCACCATCTTGGGAAGATAGTTCTAAAATAATTGAAAAATACCCCCACTAGAAACCTATTTAGGGAATGGAAAAACAAACTGTTTGAAGGCTGTTGCATGAAAAATGCATTCTGTACAGCCTCTGCACTAAAAGAACCCCCTGAAAAATGTGTTTTTTTTTTTTTGATGTAGTGGAGTACTACTACAAATTTTCAGTCTTATAGGTTGATTGGTGCTGCCTGTAGAAATTCCAGATATATATATATATATATATATATATATATATATATATATATATATATACACATACATATATAAAATAGAATTGGGTAAAAACTAACGGTAAACTATTTTAAGTTTTGATAACTCAGTGAAGATCAAACTTACTATTAATAGCTTGTGAGATAAGATATTTTCTTTTATCCCACCCAGGTATCAATGATGCTTGCAGAAATAACATTACTACCAACAGGTAAAAGAAGAATCATTCTTTTTTCCTGGATTTCATTAAAATTTTTTCTCGCACTAAATCTTATGTCATTAAAAAAAAAAAAAAGAAAGTCATTTTGTAAATGTTCATTTATTAGGGTTTCATATTTGGGTCATGTTTGCCATCTCAATTTTCTCTGCCTCTGTATTGAATTGCAAGCGAGTAAATGTAGATTTATAGTTTCTTTCTGCTAACACCAATTTGTTATTATAAAATCATCTTTTCTGTTTTCTGAATCATCTTGAACTAAACAACCCTAAAGTTTCAGTATTGATACCTGTGCTAAAAATCTTATCTTTTTGGATAGGAAATACAAAATTATGCTAAGAGATTTTTTTAAAGAATTGAAAAATCGCTTTTTTTCACTCATCTTTGTTTTTTGTCACCAAATAATTAGTTGAAAAACTACTCAAGACAAAAAAAAAAACATTTTCATACAGCAATGATCAACTTGTTCATTACTAATCATCTCTAAATTTTTAGTTTATAGCTTCTTCAATTTATTTATTCATTTTCAATTCTTATTCCAGGATAAAGAAATCCACATTGAAAGTAAGAGATCCACTGGAGAGGCAGTACACCACTTTTAGCATATGTTTTTCTCAACTATCTTGCCTGTTGATTTTATGGGTTCCTCCAATCCTAAAAATTATTTTTTCAGCTTGAAAATTTTGCTTTGGAGATTATTGATATTTATTTCTCATTTTCTCGAATTTGTTTATTTATTTTCTTGAGAACGTTATTGTAATTTAATAGACCTATCCCCTCCATAACATTGAATTCTATTCTGGTCTCTTAAATCGGCATTTGGTAAAAGAATAACATATTTTGGGTTTCAGTCATCTCCCTCTCATGTGTTGGTGTGTGAGAAATAATTTTTGGATTAGTTTATCTATTCTTGTCACCTATGAATATTTACGTAGAGTTGCTATTAACAGTTAGTGGCCCAAACATGTTTTTGGCACAACTTGTCACTGCTGTAAATCTTTATAGAAAGTTTCAGGCAATGCTAGATAAGCCCAAAACTAATCAGTTCTTTCTCTTGCCCTGCACTTCTTCCCATGCTAGAATATAAGTTCTGTCAAAATGTTGCAGACTTGTTTTTTCAATTTTGGAACAAATGCAATAATTTTGTTGCATTGCTTGTTCTTTCATATCTGCATCTTTGCTTTTACTTATGCTTAATGTCAAGACGACATCTTGTCTACTTCATTGACGGAGGGAATGAGAAATAGATACTTCACTCTGGTTTTAGTCATAGGTGAAAGGCCAAGTAATCTGTATTGTTTCAATGGCACTGATTAGCCTCCCCTCAATACTTTGATGTATAATAATATAGTTGCACATTCTGTTTTGATTAAATGTGAATCAAACTAAAATTAGCAAACAAAAATTTCTGATGTTATTTTAAGTTGACCCTACTGATCATTGGTAGATATACAGGAGAAAAATTCTTATCACACGTTGTTGATGAAATTGTTCAATTTTGATCTTCAAAAATCAAGCAAAGAATCACTTTGGGGTGGCAAGCCTTTGGCAGAGAAAGCTCAACCTTCAAGAAACAGATGATCCCAATAATCCTACATAGAAGAGTATACAACCAATGCATTCTCCCGATAGTCACTTATGGAGCTGAGACATGGAGCCTAACGAAGAGACAGGCCTGCAAACTGAGAAGTATGCAACGTGCACATGAGAGAATCATGCTCAACCTTACATGGAGAGATCACAAGACAGCACAGTATATAAGGAAGAAAACAGCTGTTCGTGACATCATAGAAACTATTAAAAAAACTCAAAGGGCAATGGGCAGGCCATGTTGCAAGAGTGAAAGACAACCAATGGACATCACGTCTCGCAACATGGATCCCCAGTGATCACATAAGAAACCAAGGCCGACAGAATACAAGATGGAGAGATAAACTTGACAGATTCAGGAAATACTGACTCCACGATGCCCATGATAGGGAATTGTGGCGAATCGAGTGAGCTCTTTTGGTATGTTTATTGGTTGTGGTTTGGTGTGGAACATTTTTCTGCATTCTTTGTTGGTGTTCATTTGATTTTTACATCTTACCATTTTGTGGTCACTTACTTCGTTGACTTGATTAAGGCTTGGGTGTCTTTGATGGTGTTCCTTTTGTCTATTAGGATGTAGTCTATTTTGTTCTTGATTTTGTAGTTGGGCCTCTCCCAGTCGATTCTCTTTTGGGTTTCTTCTTAAAGAAGGTTTGAATCATTTGTGGTTGCAAAGTTTTTTTTTATATCTTCACTTGTTCCTTACTTTATTTCCTAACTCGCCAACACAACATTTGTTTCTTTGTTTCATCTGTGCATTGAGTTCAAGTCACCATAGAAGTTGTCTATTTCCTCTTTGTTGATTGCAATGGATGATGACCAGTTTGTACCTCTTACAGTATGGTGACGCTGATTATATGGTCCAAGACTAGCTTACCACGTTTTTGAAGTCCTTATTGAGAGAGCCTACTTCTCTTTGTTTTACTTGCTCTTCTCAGTAGTTGAAAAGATGCTTGCTCCTTAGTTTGATTGGTTCCTCTACAGGTATTCTCCTTTTGCTAATGCTGATAATGTCTCTTTTTATGTTTTTGATTTCATTCTCTTGATTGTTTAGGTGCCTGTATAATGTTGTTTTTTTAGTGATGGTTTTGAGATTTTAATTTTCATTGTGCAAACCATGGGGAGTGTTTGGCCATGCCCGCCACATTGACTTATGACGTGTTTGATAAGGGTCTAGTGGATTGGTCTCTGCTGATATCATTCAGTGGCCTTAGAATGGGTGGTAAGAGCTGATGGAGCTCTATCTGCTGGTGGTAGGTAAGCATGGTTGTTTGCAGTGCTGTGAAGGATTTTAAAAAAAACAACTGCATAAATGTATGTAAAAATCTCCCAGTCGAAAAAATTCGGTAGAGGTGGATTGTCATTGGAGATGTCACAGCTGTTTCCCATAAAAGGTTTAGAGGTCATCTGAATTAGCAGTTCAATCTGTAGCCTGTTAAAGATAATGTTTTTAACTAACCAGAAAGTTATATAGATTTGTGAACAAAGGATATTAATTGAATGAGGATCGAATAAGAGCATATAGTTAAACATTAATACCCTTGCATGTGCAACTGTCACTCATCTATAGTAGTCAACTGAAAAATACTTTAACACTCCAGCCAGCCAGCTGTGCAATAATTTTTTGCGGGGCTTTTGGAAAAACCAGGGCGGGAAGGGGACAGGACATCCCCCTTTTTTTTTTTTTGTCCTCTCATGGCTGGCAAAACACATTGGGCCAGGAGGGTCTTATTTACTCTCCTGAAAGAGGGAAGAAAGGGATTTAAAAAAAAAAGACCCCTAACATAAGTCCCCTGTCCAAGAAAGTGAAGTAACGAAAGACCTGAAATTTCCGATCTAAGAAGGAGAAAGGAAGGAAATGACAAAAACCCGTGGGGGAAGGGAGAAGTATCTAAATCCCTGGTTTAAGAGGGTAAAATAAGACACCCAGCAAAGAGGGGGCAAAAACTCAGAAATGACTAGCAGGGGCTCTCCTAACCGATGGAAATCTCTTCCTTCAATAATCAACTATGTGACTGAGTTTGTCCTAATATGCCAGAATTATGCTCACCTTGTTGAAGAGGATGAAATAATGGTATATTTGTCTGAGCTGAAAAGTATCAGAACAAGAATAGTGTCAGTTTTTTTTAACAACAAAAAACGAAACAAAATTGTCAGGTCAAATTGTGACAGCGTGACTACAGCACTAACTGGTTTGAGGATGAAGCTTAACCAGGTCAAGAAGGGGAATGGATTTTCTGGGTGGGATGTACTGTTATCCAGTAGCAATGAATATGTGGCAAAACAGACCTTGACATGAAGGAATACATTTTTCAGGTGGAGTACCTGAACAGAGAAGGACCAGCATAACAGCTGAAAAAATTGAAAGCAAAAAGACAGAAGACAGCCCCTTCAACTACCCCATCCTCCCCCAAAATACTGAAAAGTGCCCCATATAAACTACCACCTCTGAACCAGCCTCATTGGCTTCTCCCAATTCAACTTCTAGAACACAACCTCCAACCCTACCGGCTTCTATACATCCTCACTCCTCACTCACATTCATCACTCATTCAGAAAAGTTCATTGATTGATAGCTATGTGGAAACCCCCCTTCCCCAATAAGGAAATGAAAAGCATAACATAAATGTGGGGACAAACTTCTGCTATGTGAACCTACATTTGAAAAAAGTGTGCTGAAGCATCAGGCAACCAAGGAACTGAAAGTCTTCCATAATCTCAAGTTTGTGTCACCTAGTAGGTAAGATGTGGATGAACAGCACAGAAACTACTTACTGAGGAGTAAGTTTAAGAGGTGCCAACACATTTGCACTCTTCAGCACCTCCATGTGAGCATATGTTTTGTACAGGAAACACTTTATTCCAAGTAACCATGAAAGAGTGCTGACAAGGTATACTTTGATAGCCACTCTAGAGCTATTTCTAAGCTGATGTGCTGATCCTTTAATATGACGTGTTCCCTTGTGTATACTGACGGGGAGATTGTGTGTTGTGGACATTGCCATGAAGGGTGACTCGCTTTAATTGATTTTCTGAGCCCAGTTGGTAGGTGGAGTCAACTCCATGACATGTCGAAGCGGATAGTTCTGGCGGGTGATTGGAGTACCAAATACTAACAACTCCGGTGTGATTCCATTTCAGAAGTTTGATCAACAGGATGAACCTTGGGGTTAAAAATTGAAATGAACACCCCCTAACAAAGTAGTATGGACTTGGACTAATAGAGGCAACTTGAATACGGTGTAACACATAAGGGTGACTGGTTACTGGAAATTCAACACATCCTTACTGGAAGTGAAGGATTTTCAGGACTAGTTAACTCTAATGGTAATGCAGCAACTGATGGGGCTATCCTCAGGAATGAGTGGTGTTATGGTGAAAGAAATAATGCGTCAGCAAATGAGAATAGATAAGTTATTGTTGAGACTGAGAAGACCAACCCATCCCCTGCCCTGTATTGACCTTGTGTCACATTTTTTCTGCATTCTTTTATATAATGAAAATGAATATGTAGTCAACAGTAGACCATGCTGATATATCAGGTTGGCAACCTTGATTATTTCTCTCTATGCATAAAAATTCATGGAATTGTTCTTGAATTTGATTACTTCTTCCATAACCTGTTGCTGATCGAGAACTTTTGAAGATATTGTATGGACACAGGTGAATGAATATACCTTTCCCAACTGTTTTTCATAGTAATTTCAGTGATGGTTATGTGGGATCAAATGGAGAGTGTTTATTGTAGCAGTCTCTGATTGGGTTCCTTTTTCTTTGCTTAATAGCTACAATTATTGAATTTTTATTGTTGTTATATGATATACAAGAAAGATCTGGTATTGAATTTGACTCAAATTTTTGAAAAAAGTTTTGTCTATTGTCAATTTTGCTCAACTGATTGGAGGTTTGCTGGCTAAAACTGGGTAAAATAAACATAATCTGTGGCTATTTAACTCTAAATGATTTACACTTGGGTAGTTTGATCATCCTGATCTGAGTACTTTTAAATCATTCATTGATTTAAGAGTAATTTGTAGTTCTAGATTAAACTACTTAATTCAACTGGACCCTCACTGGCTTCATCAGCAGACATTCATTCAATGATCGTTTATTATCCTGTAATTTTTTTAATTGTTATCTTCATTGAGCATTTCACTAACCCACAAAGTTAAATTAGAAGACAAGTAGATAAATTAGGATTAGCAGGAACCGAAAACTATTTTTACTTGCCATGACAAGAAATTTGCTGCTTTTGTCAGTTGATAAACAAAGTTGAGTTGCTTGTCATTGGAGGAGAGTGGGGAAATTTTTATTGTTTTGTTTAGATAGGACTAAAGAAAGATAGAATATGATATATTTGAAAACATTTGTTCAACTCTGTGTTGATAAATTTGTTGAAGTTAACTGTATGACCCAATGGGAATTGTTAATTAGTTCTTTATTGTGTGCATGACTCAAATAATAAAGTGATGGAAAATCTTCAGTATTGTTGATCTGGCACAGGTCCAGCTCAACCTTATATCGGGCTCTAAGCAGAATTTGATTTGGTGGTACAAACACTGCTGACACTTCAGGTCTTTTTGATGGCCATGGGTGCCTGAGCAGCCACTTAGTTTGCTTATGTCTCTGGCCAGCTCTGATTTCTAGTGTGAGATGAGATTATAAAGGGAAAATACTCTCATCTTCATGAAAATATTGTAATGTTGGGACAGAAATTTAGATCCCTTTGTTTTCAGTGTTCATTCACTGATCTACGTTCACAAGTACAATAGGTAAATGAATATTATATAATTATTGATGATAGTTTTATTTTTCCTAAACTATTTGTCTTGAATGTCAAATGATGGCTCTTTGGTTAGAGTAGTCATACAGTTTAAATTCCTACAAGTGAGTTGGTAAAAAAATCTTCCTGATTAGGAAACCTCACATGCCTGTCAGAAGGGATTGACGAATAGATCCTTTTTGCCTTCAACACTTGTGATTTTAAGACCTGGTACTGTATTCAGTTATACTGTCAAACTCCCTGTTATCACAATCAGTCAGATCTGACATTTAAGATGTGTGAATTGCAGACAGAGAATAATTCCATGACATCTAGTGTCAACTCGCATTCCGAGTTCAGTCTTTTTTTTTCTTTTAAACATGGAATTCCTGTTATGAAAAATATCAGTTTTATGTAATAATGAGTATGTATATTTTATTTATATATATTTTTTTGAAAATTACCATGCTACTAAAGATATTAGAACACTTAATTACAACACAAAGGAACCATTTAAAAAATATGAAAATATAAGAATTTCAAAAAGGCAGTAGATATTTGTTTGTGATTTTAAGGTATCTGTTCTGACCGTTTTATTTACAAATAAATCACAATTTTCTGTAGCATTTCCATGATGTAGTGGTCGAGGGCAATCTGCCAGACATCAGTAGATTTTTGGATCGATCCAACTGGGATCAAAACAGTGGTGGATTAGCTATTAGGCTGAGTAAGCCTTTCCTTCCTTTCTTGCTTGTTTGCTTGCTTCGCTAGTAGCAGATTAATTATTAGGTTGAGGAGGCCTTTTCTTTCTTCCTTTTGCCAAAGTCATACTATTGAGTTTTGACTTCATTTTCATATGTAAAAATGACCAGAAGAAAAACCAATGACGTCCTGCACAAATAACTGACATACGCAAAAACTGATGACAAATTCTCTCCCATTTTTAACTCAGGTTGACTTGTTCTAGTCAAATAAGCAAATCCCATTCACAGGAACCATTAAAAAAAAGGACTCGAAATAAAACACATAGTTTTGGAATGATTTATTGAGAAATAATTCAGTTTTGTTTGCTATTTTAGATTTTAATGAAGCGAGGAAGTTTGACCTTAGCGCAGCCAAGCTTGTTGAGTGATGAACCTCGAAAGAATATACTAAATATATTGATTTGGTTGCCTTTTGGTGTTTATAATGACAGACGCTAACAGGCTGATGATGAACAAAAGTAATAAAACATGGACTCCTTTTCATTTCCTACGTGCAGCTTGGATGTTTTGTAGAGAAGTTAGACACAATTTTGTTAGACACATCTTGGCAATATTCAAGCTTTAATGAACTTCATTTTTCAGTTTTGAATCCAGCGTAAACTAGACATTTTGCACATAGAAGTTCTGTTATTGTTGATTGCAAGCATTACATTATCTTCTTTGAATATCACTAGCTGAAAACCAGCCCTACCATTTGGGCTTCTCAGGTTCCTGCTGAAGGCCTAGATGGGGCCTACAGATATTTGATCAGCAAATAAGAAATTATCTACTTGAACAGTTTCATCTTGAATATATAATGCAATAATGCAAAAAAACAATAAAAATCACTTATTGATTGTCAAAAACTTGAGATCACAATTCAAAATCAAGGCCAAATTCTCACGGAGCTGTGGTAATCAGCTACGGATAGAATTAGTAATGATATTCATTTAAATGTACTTATTATATTAACTGTTTGCCAATAACAATTTTTTTTGAATAGATACTGAGTTAGAGGTTAAAATTGAAAAAAATATTTTCAGTTTTTTAGATTTAGGCAAAAATTTTAAACTTTCTCAAAAATGAAATATTTCACAAAGAAACGAATGTCATCATAATCATCAGTTTTTTAGCACATGTCTTACCAAACTTCCCTATCATGGGCATTGTGGAGCCAATATTTTGTAGCAATTGATTCGCAATGTGACCAGCCTATTGCTATTTGAGTTTTCTTATGGTTTTTGATGTCTCTGGTCCCTGCTTGTTCTTTAATATAATGAGCTGTCTCATTCATTCAATACACATCAGTTGGCAATTAAAAAGAGAATGCAACTCGATCTTTTTTTGATTCCATGTTTCAAAATTATGAACATTATTTGGGCGTGATCTCAAAAATAATTTTTTTGCTTCCAGATTCACAGAAATCTTGTAATAGTGTAAAACGTACTTTAGTGGAATATATATTCAAAGTGTTTTTTGCATTTTGAAATTGATCTTCCACTGAATACTTCCTATCCTGTTTTTTATATTAGCACAATCTTAAGTTATTAAAACACGTTTGAACACATAAGCAATTACAAAACAATTATATTATCTATTGAACAATTTTAAAACCATGGATTAAAGTAATTCTAGTAAAAAAATATCTATATCTATCTGTTTATATTAAGTAGTCACTATTTGATTAACAAGCCAAGTTTGATTCATTTTGTGAATGATTCTGTTGATGTTTTGAGAATGATTAACATAGTTTGATGTAAAAATCAGATTTTATTTATCTGTTTCTTATCTTCAAGTAGCCAAAATGATGCATTATAGCTAAAGGTATTGAATTTTTTCAAAAAAAACAAACCTGAGTGATGTGTAATTTGATAAGTGTTCAGTCTGTGTTTACATTTTCCTCCTATCTATATAATGATGACTTATATGCCAAGGAAGGTAACAATTGAATGCTTATTATGGAGTAGTGTCTTTCATTTATCTGCAAATGTATAAAAATCTGTGTTTTTGTTGGGTCACATCAGACAGCACTGATAATGAGCTACTGTGGGAAATGATATGGCAGCTGAAATGTAGGACCCATGATTTGCATGTGTGCAATAAAGACAAAAAGTAGCAGATGTAGAAGAAAATGACGTAGTTACAATTTAGCTTCTCCTTTTCTTTATTGTACAATGTTGGGGTTCTGTGGCTTATGAATGATGTCGGGAAATGCAACAAGTAGATGCAAGGTACATGGCGAGGAAAACAGATGGTGGACAGGAAAGTCAGCAGGGGTGTGAAAGAAAGTGGCCGATGTTTCCTCTCCAGGTTGAAGTGATGACTGCTCCCTTACCTCTTGGCGTACTCTGTTGATAACAGGCTGTGAAAGGTTTTTTTTATGGGAAAAGGCCCCTTAGGATCTAGATAACACTACTTGAAGACCATCGGTTTGTCCAAAAAGATTTGTGGGCCAGTAAAAACGCTCTATTTTCTGAAGTGCCTGTCTTTATTAATTATGTTTGAAACCAAGCAGATTATCCCCCCCCCCGGCCCGTGACTAAGACCACTTGAGTTTTGGGGTCTCTGAAAACTTTCATCATAAAATAACCTGTCATCATTGACCACTCAGAATTCACGCAGTGTACACCTACATTTTCAAACTGCCCAAAGTATGACAGTGTTGTCTAGTATTATCTAAAAGTAAGAATATCTTTTTGTGAAGTCATTGTCATTCCAAAAGTTGTACAAACTATTGAAGTTTTTTTTTGTCATTGCTTTTATTACCCCTATGTGTTGGCTTATTCATTCTAAAACTTTGGTGTGCAATATGAGGAAAGCGAGGTGGGTGTTACCATCTAAAGAAAAATGGGAGGGAGGGATCTTTTTTCCTAGAAATTAGCAAATTGGTTGCAAATGGAAAAGAAATGGTGAATGCACTGATTTGATCAGCCTATTTCCAGCAACTGATCAGATATGTATATTTATTACTATTTTTTTTATGTTTGTTACCATTTTCTGAGAGAACTTCAATGATAATAGCAGTTGATACAGGAAAGTGTTGATGAACCAGATAATTAATCTGTTTGTAACACTGGCATAATGGTCTTCAATACTATTATGTTAAGCCTCATCAAGTGAAGAATTCTTCATAAAAATGTGTATTTATTTGTAAGAAGGGATCATGTTTTAAATTCTGTCTGAACAGATTTCATTCAGACTTTCTTATGCTCTGGAGAGAGAACATTAGTTATAACTCTTCAAAGCCACCCTCCTCCCAGTACTTACTCAATAAAATAACCCTTGTAGGTCATTTCATTGAAAGATTCATTGATATCATTAAATCAAGGAATTCTAATTCTTGCCTGTCTCCTCATGCAGTTTTAATAACTGGAAAGAATTTCAAGATGAGAAAGATCTCTTGACTTTTTTTTTTTTTTTTTAGATAATTTGTTTGAGTTACAGTTTTCCCTTATAAAGCAACATCATTTTCAGGTTGAATGTAGGTGATTTGGGGAGCCATTGAAACATAAGTATTAAATATTCCTAATATAATTGGAAATTTTAATTTTAGACAATACTTTTCAAGATTTACAAGATTCTCGATCAATTAATATTGTCTTTTGGCATACAGTTGATCATTGCTTACAAATCAGACTATCAGGATGATTGTTTTATTCATACATTAGTGCTCATGAAATTAGTCTATAAAAGAATTATCTTCAACTCAGTCATGGCAAGACTGTTCTCATAGATATGTTTTAGATAAAAAAAAATTCCTGCATGTTGTGTCAAAGTTATTTTTGCCCAAATATAAAAGCAAAACACTTTTTCAAATGTTGTTAGTAAAAGAAGTCAAGTTCTCCTGATCAAACTTCCAAAACATTCAAATTGAGTGCAAAAGAGGCAAATTTGTCAAGTTCCAATTTCATTAGCTTAATTGATCTTTGAAATGGTTTCCTTGGATAGAATGAATTTATGCCATAATTTCTTGTAGAAATCTGCATTTCAATATTATGATTTCCATCTTATTCTTTTGCTACACCATTTCTTAATGGATTAGTATGAGGTTTGCTAAAAGGTGAATGATGGAATATTGATGTGGTAAGGAAACAGTAATCATAAGGCCAGACTAATCTGTTCTCGGCACATGTTCAACTTCTTGAAACCTTTTCTTGAGAAGTTGGTATTTTTAAGGAAAAAGTTGCCATAGGCTGTTGCTAATTTCTAAAATTAATCAGTAGGAAGTTGAAGTTTTACTTGGTAAATGTAACTGGAATTAAGATTCTTTTTTAATGATTTTTTTTCAAATACTCTTCTGTTTCTCTCTATTTTGTGTGTGTATATATATGCATTCATGCACTTATCATTAGAAATCATCTTTTCCAAGTTGATGGAATGTGTTAAAGTATCTTTTTAATTATACTTGCCCCCTTTTTTTTTTGTTTCTTTTGTAACATCAGGCAGTAACTCATTTTATAAATTGTCCTCATTTCTCATGATGATTTGTTTGAGTTACAGTTTTCCCTAAAAAAGCAACATAATTTTCAGGTTGAATGTAGGTGATTTGGGGAGTTATTGAAACATAAGTATTAAATATTCCTAATATAATTGGAAATTTTAATTTTAGTAGACAATACTTTTCAAGATTTACAAGATTCTCGATCAATTTTTGTAAACAATCCACATCCATGAGTATCAAACTAGTTTAATCTCTCCTTCCCAATTATCTCTTGTATTTTGAATTGTGTTCACTTGACCAAGTTTGGTAAAGCAATCTTTTATGACAAATTTTGCCGGATTTTTTTATTCTTATTTCTCTTGGTTTATGGGCTGGGAGCAATATTAAAAAATAGTCTGAAATTGACCCACATTCTCTATCATTCTTTTTCTTTAGTTATATACAATAAATAAAACAACTCAATATTGAAACTTGTTGTAAGGCTAATGTTATAAAAATCAAGCTTGTTAATTTTTTTAATATAACCTTAATATAACAGGATTGATATTTCAATTGATTCTGCTATATGCTATTTTAATTTATGGTACATCAGCACATGCAGCTTTTATTCTAAAAGAAATTCCAGTTTGAGGAGCTTTAATAATCAAGTAACCTTACATGATTTGATTATTAATCCTTATATCTTTTCTGCTTTTCTCTTCCTGTGAGAAAATAAGTTAAACATTATAATTTGATGTTACAAATGGCTATTTATTCTGTAAAAAATGAAATAAAGGACATTCATTGTTCAAAATTGTTTTAATTTATGATTGTTCTAAACAAACGTATACAAAGCAAATTATTTTATAAGTGTATGAAGAAGGAACAAAACAACTTACAGCTTAGTGATTAGCATCAATCAATCATGGTTGGATTTGAAAGCTTGATCTATGATCATAATTGTGGTAACTGAAAATTATACCAACATAAATTTTACTTTCTCTGTTAGTTTTATCTATTAGTATGATTAATGTTCTTTAGCAATGGGAACAATCTCCTTTTTATTTTTTATTGGATGTCTCCATGATCTAACCAGTTGTTTAACACTTTTGTCAATTGAGGAACTAGTATGTGCAACAGCCCAGTGAAATTTGTAAGCTAGAACGTACAACCTTAGTGGGTTTTTTTTTTCTGCCAACCTGCTTCAACTACGTCTAGCTGCTGAAAACCATGTCAGTTGCTACCTGTTATCCAAAGCACATATCTTTTTGGAATGTAATGATTTTCCTTGTGCAATTTTGCACCCTTATTCACGACTTTGGAGGACATTCTCTTTAACCGAGCACTAATTTTGTATCCGTGTTAGCAGTTGCTAGTCCTCTTGCCCTTAGCTAGATCTATGGTTAGGGAAACTCTCCTCCACTACTTGCTGGAGCAATTTATCTTTAGTGCCACTTCTACCTGCACTCAAACTAAAATGAGTTGCTAGGCATATTTGATGGAAAACAACCAAATTTTTTTTTAATGGCAGCCTACCACTTATTTCTCATAACCACCTTCATTAATTCTCTGGGTAAGTTTCATCAGATGTTCCTGGAAGTTGCATTAGTCTGACAAGAATGCATTTAACTTTCAGTAAGCATCCATTCTTACCCTACTGTTTGACTATTTTTTTACTTTACTATTGCCACTTTATGATCTGAATACCCTAAATGGTGAAATGTTAGCATTCTAAAAAGTCTATATCAATTTTTCTAACACTTTGTCCCAATAGCTGACGCTATCGATAGAGGACCAATTAAGCACCTACATCTACATCTGGTTTGGATGATTGGTCTGAAATCTCGGTAAGAGAGAAATCATAGATCAGATTGGTCAAGCTCCAATTGATTGTTCTGCCCTTTATTTCCCTACTTATTAAGATCAAAGATGGCATTCATTAGCACTGGTCTCTTGGAATCAATCAGAAAGGACTCTTGTTGCCAAATTGACCATATCCTCTAGAGAATGTTCAACTAATAGGAAATGCATTTGGAGTTCATGATCATTGACATCACGAATGAGTAGAGTCTCCTGCATTGTAATTATATCTATACAAGGGGATTGGAGCTCAAGGCTGCTTTCCTGCCAATCTGAAGCTCTTCAAATTTGTGTTAGCTTAGTTGAGCTTCATTGCTATTATTCACTGACTTGAACAGGTGAAAATTATTCTTTAGTTAGAATGCTGACCATCTGTCCTAGGTTATCATAGTCTTGCTCAGACATCATTCCAGCTGAAGTGACAATCTTGCCAACATCCATGTGATACATTCATTTCATGGTTCTTTATACTGAGGAATGGATGGATGTTCTTGAACAGTAGTTGGCTGTATGATATCACGTTGGATGTTTTATTTCTGTGAGCATTTGGTGTGGGGGGAAAACTTTAGTTTACTGCATTTACCTACATCTACAGCTGTGATTATGACTTGCAAGTTATTTGGAAAGTTTCATGTTTCCTACACACATGAGAAGAACTCCTCAAACACCATGCAAGTTGCCATTGTAGTCCCAGATTGGGTCAATGGGAAAAGGCATTCCACAGTGCAACAGTTGCAATTGGGTGAATCTAGTAAGTCTACCTTTATGGTTATGCTATTTGAGGTTATGCATTCTAGACCAATCACCAGCTGAAGGGAAACTAAGTTGTGGCATTGAAAAGGGGCTTACCAGAACTGAGAGAAAGCCTACACAATTTCTCTTGGAGGAGAGCCAACTTTGAGGCATTGATGACATTGGAGTTGAAGAAAGGTTTAAGTTTCTTAAAGGCGCAAATTTTTCCTTGGAAAATTTCTGAAGTTTCCTGATCCAGCAAGAAGTGAATGGAAAAAAAATTTCAATTTATCAGATGGTAAATTTGTGTGTGTATGTCTATTTGTAAAATGTTGCAAAATCAGCCATTTGTTCAAGTACGTCTGATTTATTTTTTCTCAATTTAGCTGTTAAAAAGCTGTTTGATTTTTAATGTGTTTCTAGGCGGTGGATGCAACTATATTGATATTTTTTTTTTCTTGTAAAAGGTTTGTATTCAACCGTTCTATTTTGCAGCATTTTAAAATAACTTGACAGACTAACAAGGTGGATAATCAGCTATTCAACAGATTCATACATAAATAATCCGTAATTTTTTATAGATGGTTAGGCTGTCAGCACCAGGTTTTTAGATACCTGTCTGGGTTTGATAGAGTTTTTTTGTTATTGTTATTTTATTTATTTATTTTTTTTTACTTCAATATTCAATGAAATCTCCTAGGTAGATGTAGTGGTCTACTTCTTCCAGTTGTGTGTCCTCGATTTTGATCTTAGTGTTTTTATCCCTGATGTGGTTGTTGCACATGATCTTCGTCTTGCTGAAGTTCATGTGTAGGTCAACTTTCTTGCTCTCTTCATTTAGTTCATCTATCATTAGTTGGTGGTCGTGTAGGTTCTCTGCGAAAAGGGCTATGTCGTCTGCAAATCTAAGGTTGCTCAGATACTCGCCGTCTATCTTAATTCCTTTACTCTCCCAGTCCAGCCTTCTGAAGATCATCTCGAGGCAGGCTGTGAAGAGTTTAGGTGAGCTGGTATCACCTTGTCTCACTCCTTTCTGGAGCTGAAAGGGGTCAGAGTCTTTATGTAGCCTGATAAAGGAGTTGCCGTGATTGTATATATGTTTCAACACTTCAACATATACCGGATCTACACCCTGCTGACTGATGGCCTCCATGACCTTAGGGATTTCTACTGAGTCGAACGCCTTTTTGAAGTCGATAAATGCTACGGTGAGTGGTAGTTTATACTCAGCTGCTTTTTTTTTCAGCTGATTTATCGAGTGCAGGTGGTCCATGGTCGAGTAGCTTCTTTTAAAGCCAGCCTGTTCACGTGGCTGGTTTTCATCAAGTGTTTTTGTGATTCGGTTGGTGATGATCTTTGTGAAAAGTTTGTATACACAGTTGAGTAGGCTTATAGGCCTATAGTTGTTGAGGTCTTTCGGGTTTCCTTTTTTATATAAAAGCATTATGATAGCAGTGTTCCAATCGTCTGGGACTTTACTGTGTTTTAGACACAAGTTGAAGAGGACGGCCAGTTCCCTAGTGATGATTTTACCCGCTTTTCGGAGTAGGTCGATGGTGATGTTGTCTGGTCCAGGGGCAGTTCCTTTCTTCGTCTGTTTAATGGCTTCCTTCACCTCCCACGGGGTTACTTTTGGGAAGTCCTCGAGTTGATTGCTCATGTCTTGCGTATCTCGCTCATTGTTTTGTAGTCCTTGTTTGGACGAATAAAGTTTTTGGTGGAATTCTTTGGCACGTTCGACAATCCTGTCTCTGTCTGTTGTTAGGTTTCCATTTTCCTCGAGTATGCTAGTTATTTGCCTTTGTTGCGAGTTGAGGAGTTTATTTATAGCTTTGAAGCCCCGACATTTTTCAAGAGTTGATTCAATGACTGCCGTCGTGTACCTAGGACAACGAATCTCCATGAGACCCTCAAAAGAAGAGGAAATCAAGCGAAGAATCACACTAGGATGGCAAACCTTTGGCAGAGCAAGCTCAACCTTCAAAAATAATAAGATCCCATTAATCCTAAAGAGAAGGGTGTGTAACCAATGCATCCTCCCAATAGTCACTTATGGAGCTGAAACATGAAACCTAACTAAGAGACAGACCCGAAAATTGAGAACCATGCAATGTGCACATGAAAGAATAATGCTGGGCCTCACATGGAGAGACCACAAGACAGCACAGTACATCCGAGAAAAGACAAGACTTAGGGACATCATAGAATCCATTAAAAATCTCAAATGGCGGTGGGCTGGCCATGTTGCAAAAATGGCAGACAACCGATGGACATCGCGACTCACAACATGGATCCCCCGAGACCACATACGCAATGGAGTGAAGAACTAGACAAGTTCAGGAAATACTGGCTCGTGACGCCTATGATCGGGAAGTGTGGCAAATCCTGGGAAAGGTCTATGTCCAATGACGGACGCTAAAAAACTGATGATGATGATGATGATTCAATGAAATCTAGATTATCCATGTACTAGTTTCTCAATTTTTCTATTACTTGAATCTGTAAAGAAGCAAACATCTGTCATTTTCATTTCTTTTCAAGTTATGAAACCAACAACCTTTCATCAATTTTGTTTTTTGTATCTGAAATCCCAAAGACAAGGGTTGTACCAAAGCAAGAAAAGGGCAGCAATTGATAATACATGTTTGAATACAAGTTTTAAATGTCAACATTGATATTAGGTCGTTTTTTTTTTTTTTTGTTTTTTTTTGTTTTTTTTGATAGTTTGGTCAAGTGTGGCATCCGTAGACTGCCATCACAGTTATTTGATGCAGAAGTGACAATTGGCCTGCTCTTTTTCTAATGCAAGAGAGGCAGGTGCTCAAGAGCCAGCATATTGTTTGACCTGGTTCTTCATTGTCCAAAAAGATATCAAAAGTACCAAAATTCAATATTCTGTTTGATCCTAACTTGATGGGCTCTCAGGGCCTTGTTTATTGCTTCCCTAGTGGCTTTAGTTCATTTTCTGGTCTTAATATTTGTTGATATCAGAGATATTATTCTTGGAGCATTGGTGCTCATCACTTTTGGTATGGTGAGCAGCTCATTGTGTTTTATATAGTTTTTATATTATGATGCCTCTTGAATGTAATATTCTGCAGACTTGGCTGGCAATCTGTTGTGGCTGGCTCTTCATTGTCTCTGATGACTCAGTCTGGTTTTTACCTTTTCTGAGCAAGTTTGTTTTTCTTGTCTCTCCAGAAGTCAAAGTACTTTCTTCATAGACTGTATCTTTGATAATTCAAATAGCTTGCTTTTCCAAACCTGTTGTCTTTTGTTGGGCAGAGCGGTCTGTTTTGTCTTTCAGGTTCCAGTGAAATATTGTTCTCAATGGAAAAATCAGCCCAAGTAAAGCAACCTTCTCCAATAAGGTCTGAGAGTTTTTCAACTGTTTATTGTGCATAAAAAAAAATTCTTGGATTAGGAAAACATGATTGTCAGGCTTTGATATTTTATTTTATTCAAAGATTCAGTCGGTAATATTCAAAAATAAAAACATTTGTCATTTGTATTTGTTTAAAGTTGCTTATAACATTTGAGTCAAATATTTCCAGGTTTTAATGTTTTTTTTCAATGGAATAAAATACTTGTATTATGTATAAGTGTTTTTGGATTGTTGTCCTCATGACAGTTCATTATTTTGAACACAATGTTTCAGCTGTTCTACCCCTACAACCTTCTTCAGGTATATTGTATTCTTGAATTTATCTGTCTGTTTGTACCAAAAATAAAACCCCTGTAAGCAGTTATCTCCTTCAAATTTTTGGTAACATTTTTTTCTGTCAACTCTATTCATGGAGTTGGTATTAGTGTTTCATTAGTCATTTACGAGCAAAGTTGATGGAGCGAAAGGAAAAAACAAACCACTTTCTAGTAAGAGAAGAAAGATATCCTTTATTTCATGTATCATTTTTCCTACCTCATCTTTACTTAATGTTACCACCCACATGGCTGACCATACCAAACTGGTCATAGGCATGAGAATGTTATAGCTTTAAAAGCTTGAAAATTGAACAGATATACAACATTGTCTATAAATTTTAAATGAGTCATTTACATTCTGAATTTTTGTTCAGCCAATTGAACTCTTTCTTTGTATTCTTGATGTAGTCACCACATTTTGGCTGATCCACTCTTCAAGAATATAAATCATTAGGAGAGGAAAAAACGCTATTTCTTGAGAAAATTGAGGAAAAAATGGTTGCCTGTTTCTGAGATGAACGGGTTATGGCATCAAGACAATAAATGGTGTTCAGTTGTCTGATCAAAATACAGGAGCATTTATAGTCTTCCTAACATATTGGTCTTAATTTCAAATAGAAATGAGAAAATTTTGGATTGTCGGAAATGGAAGATTTTTATTTCATGTTTGATCCTTGGCAGAAGATCTACCTTCTCCACTTATTTCCTGCAGCGGTTCCAACTGGCTGGAGTGTGAGTGTATGTGAGGATATATGATCAGTTGTGGTACTCCTGCCTCTCTGCCCACATCTATAAATAAACTAATTTATCCTCATGCAGACTTCTTGCAAAAAATTATGGCTTAGTTTGTTTACTCAGGATGTGAACTTATCAATAGAAAAGTAGGTCACATGAGTCTGTCTCAATTCAGATTATCTCAACTTCAAGATGTTTCAGTTCAGTCTTCTCTCCCAAATTTTTACTCTCATTTTTTGATTGATGTCTTGATAATATAAGTTTTTGAAGCACTATACCTTTTTTTCTCTATTTAATTGAGTCACTCATTTTTCAAAATACTGTAAAATTAGTAATTGGAATGTATAGACTTCTTCCTTCTTTCTACTTTGTGACAAAACAAAAATTATTTATTAGATAATAAACCTAAATTATTGTTTTGTGAAGGATTGTTTTGTATGCAGGGATGTTTTGGTTTTAGTAATATCAATCCAAGTTTATGTGGAGCCTTAATTTGGACAAAATTCTGACAATTTTTTAAATCTACATTCTCAGTGGCAGCAGTGTTTTATGAATTTATGATCCTTGGATTTATTGTGCTTTTTACGTCATCACTTACCATGTCTTCCAAATAATGTGGTGGTAGTGGTATTATAAAAAATGTGTGGTGTTGTCAATAAATAAAACCAGTCTTATTTCCCTTATTTGTTTATTTTATATTCTCTTACTATGTTATTTATGTCTATATAGTGTGTCATGGATGCGTTTGTGCTATTTTTCTGTTTTTAGGTTATTGAACGTAGCTTCCAAAGGGGGCAGAGGTTTCTATCCACTTTTATATGTGCGTGAGTTTGTGAGTTCTAGCACTGCTGGCCATTCTGTTTTATCTACGGACTTGAAAAATGGCATCAGTACTCCTCTTGACCACTAAAAAATTTTTTCCTTTTTTTTTCTTTCTTTTTTTTCCTTTTTTGAAAAAATAACTTTTTTGACCTTTTTGGGGTCCTATTCTGATGGGCTTATTAATGAAATCTAGATTCCCCAAAATCTATGTGTTTCTATATGTTCCCCCCCCCCCTTATTTTAGATGCTTTCCAGTGGAAAATGACAGTGGTGTCTCAAGTAGAATTTATTATGACCATATTTGTTCTTTGATTATATTTTTTACATGACTTGAAATTTTAATGCTATGGTTGTTCAGTTATTGACTGATGGCGAAACCAACAAAAAGCATTAATGGACACTTTCTCTCCCTGATAGTCTGTTGAAAAGAGGGCTTACAGTATTCATATTTTGTGATTAACTTTTAAATAAGCTTCATTATTGGTAGCATTTTTAATTGTAAAATTAGAATATGATATCTTATTATAATTTGCCTTATTTCTGCCCATCTGTCTCAACCTGCTGTAAAAACTACTCAAGAGAACCCCTTGAAATTTCCTGTGAGCATTCTTAGGCAAGTTTTTATTAAGGTGGATTTTACCCCCCCCCCCCAATGTTTTCAGAGGGGCATTGAACGAATTATTATAGTAAATCTATTTTGAAACTGAGATAGTATTTGTGCCTTAGGCACAAAAAATTTGACTGACTGATGGCTTTTCCAGGCAGACACAGAGAGAGGGGGCAGGTGCTTGGATTGCTTTTTGAGAGGGTGATGGGCTATGAGAGAGACAATAACTTAGTCTAAAGATCTCCCTCTCTCTCAAAACATCAGAAAACTTCTTTTACTGTTACCTCTCACTAAGAATTCTGGCTCTTACTCTCCTCTTCACTATAAAAGTGTATTAGTTATTACTTGATATCTCTTTTGCTCTTAATAGTGACTACTTTGAAGAAAAAATATATTTACATTGAAAGCATACAAAAGTATTAAAAAGGGAACAGTTGATAAGTTTATTTAAAATAACTAAATGAATACTTTTTTTTTCCTATTCAAAACAACTAGACTAAATACTGCTCTAATGGGCAGACTAAATTGATGTCCAGCAAAAAGAATTTATAAAATAGAAAGATAGATTGCCGGAAATCAAATGGTATTAATTTAAAAAAAAAAAAAAAAAAAATTACTGAAAAAAAAACAAACCCAAAACAGAATTTAATACATTCATTTAAATTACTAGACTAATAATTGCTCTAACGGATGAAGTAGTTCAATGAAAATGGTTGCCCATTAAGCTAGACACTCTTGAAAAGTAATGAGTTGGAAAAAATTGATAACAATAATGACAATATATAATTTTAATTCATGTATTTAATTCTGTTTTTCTATCAGTAATTCTCTTTAAAAAAATTGAATGCAATCTGATTTCTATCAATCTATCTTTCTATTCTATGAATTCCTTTTTCTGAACATCACTTTATTCTGCCTGATAGGGTGGGTATTTAGTATAATATATATAATTCTACAAGAGAAATGGCTGTTTTGTTGGATAAAACCTCTTTAATATATTTTCAAATAGATTCTTAAAACTTGAATTCCTATAGAGATGTCTCTACAAAAAACATTCTTAGAAAGTATTATTATTTCTTTCAGTTTTGTTTTGTAATAAATGCTAATATTCAAAGTGTTATTTCTGAAACCAGCTTCAAGTGTCTCTCTCTGATATTTGTTAGCGCAAGAGTCTCAGGAAAATGATTTATTATGAAATAACTTTGCCCCATTACAACATTCTTTTTCAGAGCCAATTCAGTCCTTATTAAGTGCGTATATAGGTTGTGTGTTAGTACATGTGACTTATTTATTGATAATTTTCATTAACTCCCGTACAACTATTGGTTGTGCATGTGTGAGATTAAACATATGTCTGTCTAGAATTTTCAACTCGGTGCAAATTTATTTTTCAAATAAATCCTTATCAGCCATCTGATTATGCTTTTCTCCAAGTCTTATGTGTATGTGACTATGTACAGTATATGAGAGTGTCTGATTTGGGTTTTTTCAGGAATTTATGATGTTGAATTGTCTTCCTCTCCTATTTTAATTGTAGATTAAGAATACTGAGCTGACTACTTCACTTTTCACTCAGTATAGTAAGCCTTCAGGTGTATGTGTGTGTGTGTGTGTATGTATATAATAACTCCCAGGTTGATCTTACCAGTTCATACACATTCAATCATTTTTTAGTCCTAGTTATTCTATTTACCATGTTTCATATGATGAATCTACTCCAATAACACTTTCTTACACCATTATTATGCAAATAAGCCTGATTGATGGATGGTGAATAATGCTTTTTTTTTTTTAAAAACTTGAACCCTCTTATGTGTTTACTATTATGTACATGTATTATGCTGCACAAAGGAAAACACAATGCTTCTTGTCCCATATTTTGGCACAATTTTGCATGGCACAAAGTTTCAATCATAGCCATGAAATGTCAATAGATTTATACCCCTTAAGTACTGCATCATGATTTGTTTATTCAGCTAGTTTTACTTTTCATGATAATTTCTTTTAGTCTACTAGTTTTTTAGTAGTCTTTGGTATTTGTTGGCTAAAAAAGTTGAAAATAAATCATGTGTTTATAAAGAATTGTGTGAATTAGAGTGAATTTACTTTTACAAATCCTTACTATTTTTCTTCTGTACCTATTCAAGTCAGAATGGCTCTTCTGTTAGAGCTAAAAAAATTTATGTAAAGTGGTCCTGGGTCAGACTGAATTACAAAAAAACAATCCTAATCTGGAGGGAGAAAGGGCAGACATTTATGGCCTATCACTGTAAATTGCATGTAACACAGTGATTATAAACAAAATTAAGACAGACAATTATTTGTATCTTTCTCTCTCTGCATGGAAATACACCTTGAATAAGTGTAACACATGTAACATTGTGAGTTACAGAAAATGTTTTAAGAAAAGCATTCCAAGTTACCTCTAATTAGAAATCTAAAAACTATCCCCAAGTATTTTTGAACATGCTCTTGTCTGTCATTTTTTTTTGGAAATGATAGTGTGGCCCACATCTCCATTTTTACCTTTGAAAGAAGAACATTTTTATCATTTTTTTTTAAATTAGAGACCTGAAAGACTAGAAAGATCCACTTCGTGACATTTTGTAGTACATTGACACTACTTAGGTATTTGCCAGACAGAGCTCACAAATTGGGCCAGGTCCTGAGTTATGATTATGATGATGAAAATGGTTTCTCAAAAATACCAATGAAATTTAGAGCCCACTTTGACATCCTTTTTCTGGAAAGTATTTAGTACAGCTGGGCTAATAACATTTTCAGAATATACATGAAAAGTTGACCAAGAAAACAGATTTTCAGTTCAGTAGAATTTCTTGTTATGGAAAGGTGGCTAGTTGAAAATGGAAAAAAATAATTTGGTCGCTGTTGCATGGAACAAAGAAGTTGCCTTTCTTGGATCCATAGTGACTGAATGAGTGAAGATATGTAGCTAAAATTTTACAGGACTTCATTTCAGACTCAAAAAAACCTATAACCAAAGTTTGAGCAAAATTGGAGATGATTGAGCGAGGCACTTTTCCTAAATTGGTCCTCATGACCCTCATACATTTGCAACACAAATTATTTGAAAATATTGTGAATCCAATCATTAATCAATGTTGGTAAGCAGAATTCCGAATGTGGATAATCGTAGGAAAACTCATAAGGCCCTATCTTATTCTTGATTGAATAAATTCTGGAAGAAGTGTTTTGCTCTTCATGGAAATTTTGCACGGCATGCTTAGGCCTATTCAAGATCATCTACTATAAATGAAACAAAGAAGCCCTTATAAAATTAATAGACAGGAAGTTGATTTTGATGGACATTGCATCAAATTCATAAAATAATTATTTTACATTATTTTGATTTGAAATACTTAACTAAGAACCTTCAATAAAGAAGCAAATTCTAAAAGGTTCAGTGAATGTAAATTCAACTAACTACTACTGAACTGATCAAAAGACTCATTGAATATTTAGAAAATCAGATATTTTGTTTTTAAAAACACACTTCAGATTTCCTGCAGTTTCTAAAAACGTCCCAAATTTCCTTACTGTTGTGTAAACGCTACAAACTCGGCTTCTGCAAGAAATTAGTCAAAGAAGGGTGAAAATTTTTGTTCCACAGAAAAGAGTAGTGACCAAGGATTGTAAAACCAAAGAAGAATGATTGGAGTAGTTCTAATAAATTTCAACCTAGGAATGCTCTTCTAAATTGTAACACACATAACATGAAATGAATTAGAAACGTTGAGTCTAGCCATTTTTCAACACCTTCTACATTTTAAACAGTCAAAACTGGTTGAACATGAGCTAATTGTTTTTATCAGTAAGCTTTTTCACTCATAGTAGATTTATTTGCTATTGGTATGTACATGATCATAATGAAAAAATGATAAAACTAATTTTATTGATTACAATGGAGCATGTTAATCAAGTCCTGTGTGGAAAACAATGCTGTTTTATTTTTTTCTTCACTTGATAACACTAGTCAATTTTTTATGAGTGTGATCAGTGTCACAGGTATAGCAAGTTTACAAAAATGCCTTTACAACTTTCCTAATTCTCTGTAAAAAAAAAAAATCATATTTTATGATTCTAATTTTTTCTTGAAAGGTTTCTTAAAAGTAGTTAGTCATGCCATAGATTAATAATAATAATGTGTATATCTTTTATTATATTTTGTTGAATTATAATTATTTTCATTCTATCAGTTGAAAGACCCAAAGCTGTCAGATTGAGTCCTGCATCATCAACACGTGCACCATCCATTGAAATTCAAGCATATCTACATGGACAGTGGCCTAGAGACTCTTGTATTAATCATAATCATTCAACTGTGGGAAACACACATTTTTTTGTCCAAGATCAGTCAACACAGGTAAGAAAATTAGTTCTTGAATTCTTTTTGCATCACAGTAATTATTTTATGCATATTTCATTTTTGGGAGTTTTCTCTTGCTATGATCTAGCACGTGTATAAATTTTTCTTCAAGTTCAGGTTTAAATCTTATATTGGTTTTCTATGAAATTAATTTCTGAAACAATTTTAGTAACACATTAAATGCAAAATTGACTCTTAATTAGTTTTAGTGTTTATAGAATTGTGCAGACAAATATTCATTTTTTTTTGTCCTAGGTACATTATTAGCAATACATTAATGGGACCAAATTTATAAGGTTTGGTTGGAAGCACCTTCTGTGGAGAATTTATTAGGCTAATCTCATTTGCTAGTGTAGTGCGTTTGATCCTCACTTGGTTCTCACTACTGTAGCCTTGTGCCAGACAAAGCAAAGCTTAGAAAATATCTATTTTGAGTATCACTGGACTTTTCTGTATAGTGTGAAATTGATATATTAGAAAAATTAATATTCAGTAAATTTTCATCCATTTACTTTTAAAAGATATTTAATTCATCAACATCATCTTCTATGACTATTTGTCCATTCTTGCAAGAAATGACAAAAAATATCAAGACAATTTATTTGTAGGTTTCAGAGTAATTATGATTTGATTTGGACATTCAAAGGTCTTGAGACTAAGGATTCAACTGAAGAAAATATTATTCAGATAACATCTTTTCTTTCTGTATTAATAGATTAAGCTGAGATTCCCCTCATGGATCTTGGCTAATTAAAAGCAAGGCTCTCCTCTTTTTATCCTTCATATTTTTCCTAATCGTTTTCTTATCTCAATCAACTTTTCCATCAAACAGTCTTTGCCAACCAAACTTGAACCTGTTTTAATCTAGGTTTTAGTGAGAAAAATTATTTAAAATATTTTTTCATGTAACTAACATAAAAAGAAGTTTAAAGAAATGGTTGAATGTCCAGTTTGCTTGATGTGAATTGACCAAGGTGCAATTTGGTGTAGCTTCAATTTATAGTGTTAGAAATGTATTTTTTGAATGTCTCATGTTAACATGACAGTGTATAATGAATATTCTCTACATTGCTGACTCATTTGTAGTAATTAGAAAATGCTTTGCAGTGCCTGTGCATTCACAGATAGGAGTAACAAAATGAACAAATTCTTAAAATTATTTTGAATTTGGGGACTTCAATTAGATTCGGAAGTCATTTTTTTGTTTATTGAATATGATGTCAATCTCAGAAGTTGAAGTTGGTTCATAAATAACTTTACATTATTCTTACTATATATTTCTTTTAATATATGTATCCTTACTACCTTAATTAGGAATTTACCATATTACAGAGTGTGCTATTTTAAACTTGTCTGCTTTATTTAGAATCTTCCTTTGTTTATCTTCAACATGAATGTCAACAACAGTAATTGATTTTGAAATTCATCAGCGGAAAGAAAATTTACACACTATTAAATTAATAGTGTGTAATTTTTTTTAATCATTATATTACTATTTATTTTCATCTCAATTTTTCAGTTTCATATAAGTGCAATTTCAATTCTTTCCTTTGACTTGCATAGCTTGGGCAACCCCCTTCTGAAACTTATAAAATGTTCTTCAATACAGGCACAAAATATTTCCCAAAGGCCATAGGGGTCTTATTAATAGATGCGCAAAAATAATTTCTGAACATTCAAATCTTAATTGAACCATAGCAAAGTAAAGAATTAAAAAAACAAAAAAGTGAATAGTGATGTAATAGAATTAGTTGTAATGATAGTTCAAAAAATTGCAATACTACAGCACACCAAAAATAAGAATTTATCAAAAATACTGCTGCAACAAAAGTCAACATGTTTTATAAGTTGCAAATAAGGTAGCATACCACTGTTTGTAAATATCTGCCTCATGCTCTAATTTTAGGCAGATGAGAACACATATGGTATGCAAAAATCATCATCAGCTTTTTAGCATCCATCATTGTACATGAACCTTCCCCAGGATTCGCCAGATCCGTATCATAGGTATTGCGGAGCCAATACTTTCAAAAACTTCTCTTGTTCATCACGCTATCTTATATTTTCCTGGCCACAGTTTTACATATGATCTCTGGGGATCCACATGGTATATCATGATATTCATCCGTTGTCTGACATGTTCAGCCCATTGTTATTTGAATTCTCTAATGGATTCTGTAATGTCCTTGTACCTTACAAAGTATATGACATGGGCACCTATTTGCGATGGTTGGCAAGCTCATCTTGCAGATTGATTAGGATAGTGAGTCAGATCTCAGTGGGTGCCTCACTATTGTGGTCTTGTACGAGACTAAGCTAAGGTCAGTAAATATATACATTGTTAATAACATTGCCTGCTTTTGTATTTGGCTTTATTTTTTGTAAACTTATATGCAATTACAATGAAATTTTTAAAATTCATAACTTAATTTTTCTGCAATCGAGCCCACCCCTACTGAATGTTGGTTGATAAGTTTTGCTTCAAGACTTAGATTCAACGTGTCATATTTGAAGAGTAGTTTGCTGACTATGAGTTCAGTCTATATTTTGAGACTTTTTGAGGCATGATCATAGGATTAAGGCGGGGAGGGGTGATTCCTTTCTTGTTGAGTAACTCTTCGTTTTGCTTGATATGAACTTGTCTGTTTTGGATATATTGTCAAACAATTGATTATAATATATGGCAAGCTGCTGCTCTTTGGATATTTTATTTGCCACAAGTAGGAGCCACTGCAGCTTGGCTTGTGGCAATGACTCTGTGTCTTAGTAACTAATTATTCAATTAATTATTAATCAAATATCTAATATGGGTGTTAGTATGATTCAAACTTTCCCATCATTAACAGAGCAAAATATTTGCTGTGGTTGTTTGATACATGCATTAGTAAAGATACAGGCAAAGACTGATGTCATTGTCTAACCCCCACTTTTTTTCAACTTTTTTTTCTTTGTGACTCTATTTGAATTATGTATGCTCGTCTGCACATATTGTCTGTTTAGTATTTGATACGAGGAAATGGTAAAAAGTTTCAAAGTGAGTTATCAAAGCTTCATCTCTTTTTGTTTACTAAATTTATTTGCATTGAATGTCATCAGCTGTTTTCACATTTGTTCATTGAATCAGTTTCACAGCATTGGATTATAGTTAGTTGTGTGGTTGGTGATGCTTGGTTATTGATAAAAAAACAGGTTAGCAGAAATTGGCTTCTATTTCTTAGTCACAGCTTTTGTCATCCACTGTCAGGGTATGACTCTGATGAAAAATTGAATGGGTTATTTTTTAAATTTTTTCATGCATTTGCAGGAATGAAACAATATTATGAAATATTTGATTTAAAAAAAACTTAGTTTCTTCCTTTCATGTTTAGTTCATTGATATAACAAAGAAAACTTATATTATTTTATCTTGTAATCTCTTTATAAACTTTATATTGCAGTTGTGGTTTATTTAAAATCTTGGTACTCACACAAGACTGGGGTTTGACGACTAAGGCAAGAGAGTTATTCCCCTTGAATCATTTGAAAAAAAAATCTTGAGGCTGGTCGTACACAGAAATAATCAATGTTTCTATTTTGAAACCTTTCTTTTGCTAAGGGGGATATGCCCACAAAAACATTTGGTACATATTGCAGAAATATACCCTGTAATTTAATGTATGTTTTTGTTATAAAATTAAAATGAAATGAAAATTGTATTTCAGAGTCGGTGCAATATTACTGGATGTCAAATAGAAGATATTTTTCATTTAATTTCATTTGATGAAGTATTATAAATCACTATTTTTGATTTAAAAGGTACAATGAAACATTCAAAGTTTTCAAAACGTAAAGTTTTTATGTATGTCTACTTTGAAGGGACCCTATGTCTTTGAGTATAAAAACATTACCTCAGATAGATTTTGTAAACTTCAAATAAATCCATGGATAGAAGAAATTCAGTATTAATTTTTTGATTGCTTTTTTATTATAACTGTTTATTCATAAAAATTTCCTTCATAAGAAGAAAAAAAAATGATGAAAAATATCTCTATCTAACGACATAACTGCCATGCATAGAAGACAGATAGAAATTTGATGTTTGCTTTAAAATGAAAATGAAAAATATTAGCTTTTGTAGATTTTGAAAGCTTTAGATGAGTACAGAAGTTTGGAATGGAAAATTTATCATAGCTTTTATTTAGGCTGGTAGAAAAAAAATCTGACAGTAAAAAGTAGTCATAAAAATTGATAATGATGATTTATGATACTTCATGGAATAAAAATTAGATGAAAAATATGATTTGACACTTAGTTATGTCTCTCAGACTTGGAAATGATAATACAGTTTTTTATTTGATTTAATTATTTTGATTTTAATTTGAAAAAACAAAATAAACTCATTATAGTGTAGGGTATATATCTGGATTCACATTTCAGCAGTATGTATCATTATGTTTTCTTCCTCATATCAAGAGAGATTTTAAAATGGATGACCGACCTTGAAAATTTATTAAAAAAATGATTCAAGGTGAATAACTGTTATGATTTAGTCATGGACCCCATTCTTATATGAGTACCAAATCTTGTATAGCATGTCATTAAAAATGAATATAAACACTGATGAATTTTTGAAAATTTAAAAAGAGATTTTGAAAAAAAACTTAAAAAATTGTTTGTTTTATACAAGTATTATAAGTCCTGTGATCTAGCTCATACTTACCTTCTCAGAGTAAAAATGTTATTTTCATAAGTGTTGTTTTTCTGAGTAAAAATCTGATTTCTTTTTGATTTGACTGAAGAGAATGCTATTCATAGAGAAAAAAAAAAGTTGAAGCCAACTGCAACACATTTTTAGTTCAAGAGCTTGACAGTTGTAATTATCAGAAATGTTTATGTATTTGGTCTTGTTTCTTTCACATTAAACATTCTTCCCATGTTTCATGGAATCAAATAATTAGCAATAGATATTGTATGAATTGGTATCTATATGTTTGTATTTGATAACTGACACCCTCTAGCAGAAAATTTTGACCTTGTCCTTCCAATTATACATGACATTTTTCAAATTGTGGAAATGTTTCAGTAGAAAGTAGAATTTAAATTACCGTTAGGAGGTAAGCTTATTTTTAAATTTTTAAGTGGTATTGGATGCATTTTTAATTATATTTAAAAATGAAATGAGAAATTTGAAATTTTAGAATAAAATTGTTTTATTAAATCAAGAGTATAGAACATTTTTTCTTATCCCTCCACTTTTTACTCTAAGTTTCTGTAATAGGAAATCCCTGGATATTACCTGCTACAAAATTTTATATATCTAATAACTAGATAGAAAAAAATTAGCCTGACATATTGTAAGTACTTGCATTCGTATCATAAACAGGTCTGGTTAATCACTCACTCAATAGAAACTATCCTGTGACCAACGTCTTCAGACGCATGCCATGCTGTTGGTGATCAATTGAAAAAAAATTGGGGATAGGTAATCAATATGAGTTACTTCTCTCACCAAGTGTTGGGTCTCTTGAAAAAAGTCTGACTTTTCAAGGAAACAAACCTGAATGCTGCAGGGCACACACTAAGGAATCAATTTAACATAATCATTGCAAATTGAGCCCTCCCCCCCACACAAAGAAACAATAGAACAAAAAAAAACTTTTTTCTAGCCATTATAAGGATTAAATGTTGAAATTTCAGCCCCCTAGTTCCATTGTTGTGACCCATATATACATATGTACTAGTCAGTCCAACTTGAAAATTGAAGAAACCTATGTTGACAGTTTTGTTGATGGTTTGTAATATTCAAGTTCAATGCTCTTGCCCTGAACTCACTTCTGGGCCTTCTGTCAGTTTTTCTCTCATATGCTATGGGATTGTAACATTAGAAAACCTTAGATAGGTGACCAAATACAATTTGGAAATTGTTTGGCTCTGTGTATCATTAGAAACTCAATTTGATATTTTTGATGACTAGTTTGTTTATAACCACTTGGCCTGTACTTGGGATTTGCTTATTAACAGTACTTGTTTGGTTGATGTTTGTATAAAAAAGTCATAACTTGTGTGCACACTTTCTTCTAGATTTAAAGGATCATATTAGGTACCTCCATGAAAGAGAAAACTGAATCATTGCTACAATTGAAATATTTTTTGAAGTTTTAATTTTTTGTTTCAATTGCAAGGAATTCGCATAAAGTTTGTGGGGAAAAAAAATTGTGTTCATAATGCTGATAGGTGTTCAACTTGATTTTGTCATTATGCCACGATTAGTAAACGTCTGCTTGAATTTATGAGTGTTTTGTGGGACAGCTGAAGTATACGTAACAGAAAGTTACTAGCTTGTATGCTAATACTAAGGGTAGCCTAAGGAGATGATTTTATTTTCTCTTTATGATCATCCATACATGCTAATTATTTAATCTGTATATTGCAAAGAAAATTACAATTTTTTTTTGTTGAAAATCTGTGATTCATTGGATATCATTTTTTTCCCTCATTTCGTGATTATTAAAACACAGTTTCAAGAGAATTTTTAAATGTTGAAAAAAATTTGATAATTCAGTTTTTATTTCTTGATTCAGAGCATATTTCCTACATTTGTCTTTGAGGTTTTGAATAAAATTTCAACTGATTCTATTTTTCTGGGGAGTTGAAGATATGTAGATATTTTCACTGTCCAAAAATCTTTTTTACAAAATACACTTTTTATAAATGACTAATCATTAGAAATCTCATTGAAATCCGATTTGCTAATTTTTGGTAGATTTTAAAAATCTTGGATTTTTTACCTAAAATTTTTTTAAAACTAATTATTGTATCACAGTGTTTTAGACTTTCCCAACACAGGTATCTCAGTTCTATATTGTGGACGCTAACAATTTTTATACCTGAATTTTCTCTGATCTTATTTGATTAGCACAAAGATTTTGATAATGAAATGAACTTTTTTTTGTCTTGTCACTTTTCAATTTGAAGTGTGGAGATACCCAGATTATACCATTCAATTGTAACTTTTGAAAAATATCAAAACTGTTTATATGAGTTAAACCTAAAAGTGAGTTTCTTGATATGGAGCATTTTTTTTTTTTTTTTTACATTCTGTGTCTTTTGCATTTTGTAGTATGAAAACATTTTAAACATTTTGGTATAGTTGCGAGGTCAAATAGTTCAGAAAAGATTTTTTTTATATTATATTTCAGATTTATATATGTTGTCTAAAAATGTCATCATACCAGTTCCCCTTCTATTTGTAACCATTGTTTATGGCTATCCAAATTATTTTGCTTTTGTAAAGTTGCCTGTCAGTTATTGAAGCATAGCATGACTCACTGGCTACTTGGCCAATAGTAGGTAGGCAGTTGGATTTGCATACAGTACAGTGGAGTTTATAAAAACATTGGGCTATCTGGGACACTGGTTAGTGCTTGAGTTTATTTTTTCCTGTGCAAAAGAAATAGAAAGGATATCACATCAAGTCCATTTTCAGCTCCAGGCATTTCGTGATACGTCTATTTGGAAAGGAATTTAAAGTATAGAGCAGCTTATTGCGAAGGAATGTGAAAAGGGTTATCTATAACTTTAAGATTTGGTTAAAAAATAAAGAAAATGTTCTTCTTAGAGAATAGTATAGATTTTATAAACTGACTGGTGAGTGGAAGGCCTATTTCGCTCATTTTTAAGATCAGGTATTTTTCTAGAGGCAGGTGTGTAGGATGGAACTTAGTATATCTGAACTTTTGCTGGTTTATTTGCATCACTTACTCTCTTATAACCATGCTTACAAAGGCAATTGGAAGAAATATAGGTTGTTGAAATCATTTAGGGGAAGCATCTTACGAAGGCCTTGAATATAGAATATTGTTATGATTACTTACCCCTCTTTTTATTTGTGTTTCTGAGAGATTTTATTTTATCTATATACTCTGCTATATAGTTTTGATTCACAAAAAATGTAATCATGAAAAGAAGTGCTTATGTTCTATTTTACCCACTTAGCAAGTTGTCTACAAAGCTCTTAAATAGCAAATTTGTTAAATAACTAATACAGGAGAGTGCTTTTATTAAAATCCTATAGGTAGTTTTTCATCTCAATATCATTGTCAATGTATCTGTATTACATGGTAAGTTAATATAGGAAAACAGCAAGTGCTGGGTTTGTTTGTTTGCTGCTTCTTTCATTAGATGGTACCATGAGCATTTAGTTTTAACTAGCTACATGAAAAAGACTACTTTTGATTTGGTGACAACTGTCCTATCGATACACATTTAGAAAAAAAATTGTTGCAATCTAAGAATTTTTGTTTATTCATTTTTAGATGGAAGAAAAAGAGCAACATTTTGGCATATTACAAGAAAGGTAAAAATGCAACTCAAATGCCAAAGAAGATTGTGCAGTGTATTTGAAAAAGCACTGTGAATGATCCAACATGTCAAAAGTATTTTTTGCTGAGCAATGGTCCATGTTTGGATAGATCAGTTGATATTGAAAGATGAAACCCTATTTAGGGATAATCAACATTATTCCATGCAGGAGGTGTGATTGGCCAAGCTGTTAATGGGTGCAGAGAATGGGATTGGTAAGCCGAGTTCAAACCTTGGATGAGACCGTTTCCTTTCATTTCTTACATGCTTTTCCCAAAGGCATTAGTGTCTGTTTCCCCCTACCTCACCAAAACATCTTGGGCCAGCATGGCAAGGTGAGCCCCCCCCCCCCAATCTTCCTTCCCTAAGGATATCATGATTACTAATGATGTTAGCAAAAGGGAATGGTCTAGTGTTCGCCTAGTTAGATTTGAAACATTGTAGAACTAGGTGAAGTCATACTGGTTGTCAGGTAGCCTATTGAGACCCAAGTTCTAGACAGCTTGATGGGCTGGACTGAAGCAGGCAGGGTGGGGCAGTGACAATCGGTGAACACCAGCAACCTTTGTTGTTGGTTTCCCCTGATGCCAAATCATCCAACTGTCACTGTTCTATGTTCCTGTGCCTACCTTGGCATTCCAATATCCTTGTTCTATGGATATGTCTTTCTTTGTGACTGGCCTCGATGAGATGTGGCTGAAGATGAGTCTCTTGGAGATGGGTGTGCAGCTGATGACACTCAGAGATTTCCTCCCTCACAATGAATGTGATCCTTTCCTCTCCATCATTAGTTGAACTTTCACCCACTACACATGACCTTGTAAAACCCTATATTGATGAACTCTTGGGTCAACTCATGAATTCTCCTGAAGGCATGCCGAGTATAAACATTCTACATTCCAATTTGTCCTCTTCGTCCATTTGTCATGCCCATCCTGGAGTGAGTCAATGGGACATGCAGTTGTTGGTCATTCTCCTCTTCATCGTGTCATTTAATGGGCTTGTGACAGCTTTGCTGCAGCTCATGACCAACAACTGAAGACTACTAATTACTGTGTGGATTGCCCCCCGGCTTATATACTTGGCCATTTAGTCCATTTACAAACTTTGACATTAGCTGCTGCTGCTGCATGCAGTGTAGCCTGCCTGCTGAACCTGTTTACCACAGTGTAATGCTTGAAACCATGTGAGAGATTTTTTGAGATGGATGAGGACTAGTGACATCTGTACATCCTACAGAGTAGGATGTAACAGCCAGATGTCAAAGGTACTACCCTTATCCAGAGCTCCCTACACCCTTGAACTCTAGCTCCTCTAAATATTATCTGTAGAAGATCATAGTCTAAACAACCAGTTTGTAGACATGATGCAAAGCAATGCGTAGGACTATGAAGGGTTTGGTAAGACTGGCTAATTTTTATGCTTATTTCACTTGGACTGTGTTTTTCCAAATGGAAGAATGTTAGATTTTAGTAGGAAGACTTTAAGCATGTTGAAGACAGAATTCTGGTAGAATAAAAGTTCTCATTTCTCAGTTATGTATTTCAGTGTTCCATAAGAAAACCCAGACACGTACACTTTTTATATTGTAGTTGTTATTAACAGTAATACTTTCAAAACTGAGATTTTTTTTCACAAAATGTAAAATGAGTTTTTGTATTATCCTTTATCTGGCACATAAGTGAAGCTCTAAGTAATTATTCTGAAGTTTTCATGCATGATACATTTCTGCTCTCATGGTTTATGAAAGAATATTTATATTCCATGATCTGAATTTATGCTGGTCCTATGCATTATGAGCAAAATAATGAATAATACAATTTTCGATAAATCATCAATTCTAAATCCATAATCTAATACATTAGGCAAATAATTCTTTCCCTTTTTCCTAAATTAAAAAGCTATTGAGTTGTGTTGAATGAGAATCCTGTTATTAGCCTTAATCCTACATTTGTTTAGTGAGATTTGGGTTGGTTAAGGTGATACTAGAAAGAAGGATGCTGAAAAATAAAGTTGTACATATATTGTGAATTTTATGAATAGAGCTAACTGCCTTAATTGAAGGTTTTCTTTATTGAGTCTCTGCTTATGAGCTTTGTTTACCTACATCATATGCCACTTCGAGTCAGTTGCTTTAATCAACAGAACATATTTCAATAGTCAATATTATCAATTGGCATATTTTAATAATTGAATCTATATATCTGATGTGATGAGGTTACATTTATTAACTCAAGTGCAGATCAGAAGTAATTCTTTATGAACATATCATTTGACCAGATTTGGAGAAAATTGTTTTCAGATAATTCAGATTTTAATAAAAAGAATAATCATATAAATAACAGGTGTGGTTAGTCATTTAATGGAAACTTTCACATGACCTATGTCTTTTGGCAGCATCTTTTGTTTGAGGCAAACAATCAAAAAATTGGAAAAAGAGTGGTCAATGTTACTTCTCTCACCTTTTGATGCATTGTGATCTCTTGAAAAAAAGAGAAAAACATCCGTGAATACTGCTGGACATAAACTAAGGGACCAATTTAGCTTAATCTGACATTGCAAATTGAACCCCTCGTGAAAAACCTGGGGTAGGGTGGTATTTTAAGAATAAAACCATAAAACCAAAAATGTTTTTTCTAGACATAAGGAGTAAATGTTTATATTTTCAGCCCTTTAGCTATTTATCTTCACTTTCAAAGTTATTGGAGGAATAAGGTTTACAATTGAAATTCCAATAAACTTTTTTTTCTGTACATAGATTCCAAAATGAAAAAAATAAATTGAAATTTATATGGGAAATAAAGGTGGTTGGAAACTACACAGACAGTATATATAATTGCCTTGTGATAAGAATATTTTACACCTTTCCAACTAGAAATTGCAAATTTTATGCCGCTCTATTATCAAAAATTTATTTTAATTTAATCAAAATAAAGATGAAATGTAGAATTCTGATGCTTCTAACTACATGCAAAGAATATTGTGAAGAAATAGTAGCTAAATTCTAAAAGATTTAATCAAAACTAGAATTGAGTAATTAATTCGGTTGCAAATAACTTTTACCCCCCCCCCCCCGTTACATTATATGATATTATTGTGATGTTTATGATGATGATTATTGTTGTTGCTAGTTATAAATAATAATATTGTTGTTCACTTCTGGTGAAGTGCATTATTGGATAGTCTGTAACAATCATTTTACTAAGTTCATACTTTTCTACTGTTAGCACGTGTTGACTTTATTTCTTCCTAATATTATTTGCCACCAATATTTAACAGTCACTTGAGCCTGACTTTCTTTTCATCCTCCAAATACATTAGTTGTACCTAATACGCTGTCAAAAAGTTGTCTACCAGAGACTGAGAGTAATACCAACAGGAAAGATGAATTTTTTTATAGCTTGCATGGCAAAAACCAGACCTGCATCTGACAAGAGATTAAACAAGATTAAAAAAGTGAGTAGCTAGGACAAGACATTACAAGAGGTAATGCACCTCACATTAAATGGATGGACCGATAAAGAAAAAAGACTAGAGGAAAGTGTGAGGGCATTTTCCACCAAGTCAAAATGAATTTTCAGTCCATGATAATTTTCTATAGTTTCATAATTCTGGAAATACTCAGACCTTATCAAGGACTCTTGCATAACAGTCACTTCAGGATAAACTAATACTGAGAAAGAATTAAAAACTTCTGTTTGATGGCCCGAAATATTTCAGGAACTGAAAGAATATATAAAGAGGTGCACATTTTGTAATATTAATAAGCCATCAAATGTGAAAGAGAAACTTATAATTATGCCAATTCTGGAAGACCTATGGCAAATGATATGTATGGACGTTTTTTTCACTCAGTGGATGTCAATACATTGTTGTCATTGATTATTTCTCAAAATACATAGAAATGGCAAAAGTCAGCCCTCTGACTAGCGCATGTGTCATTGGAAAGTTACAGAACTTTTTCACTCGATTAGGAATACTGAATGAAGTCATAAGTGACAATAAAGCCAATTTTCAAGTATGCTTTTAGAGAATTCTCAAATAAGAATAGTTTTGTTTATACGACATCAATCCTTACTCAACCCCCTAGCGAATGGTGAAGCAGAAAGTGCTGTCAAGAAAACGAAAAGAATTTTAAAACATCCAAGCTTTGATGGCATATCGAAGTATGACAATCCAAATGACAGGATCTAGTCTACTTATAAGAATCATGAAATAAGAACCATGTTATCTATGAACCCTAGAAAATTTAAAACTGAAATGGCCTGATGTGGAATTGGTCAGACAGAAAGACTAACTTACAAAAGCCAGAATGATTAAGAATTTTAACAAATCCCATGGTTCAAGGAACTTACCAAACCTAAAACAAGGAGACTGTGTCCGAATCAAAACTGACCTAAAAAAATGTAAAGGAATAATTACTTTAGCATAAGAAAAGATCATATATAGTGAAAACTCAGCAAGGTGTTTTCTGAAGAAATAGAAGACATATTAGGTTTACAGGACTTGGAAATGAACCATTTTTGGAGGTTTTTTCACATACTGGCCGTATTGAATTTATCAAGTGAGGAAAAGTTCCATTCTAAACATAACTTACTGTTGTTTTTCTTTCATGAGTTCTCTTATTTCTTTTCATATTTAAAAGGCAAAACTATTTATTCAAAGCCATGATGATACAATATATCTCTTTACTTTTGATTCTCTTTCATAAATTTTCTTATTTCTTTCCATTTTTTATTGATGAAATTTTTCTTACCTTCTTGTGACCTCAACAACTACAGGCCAATAAGCCTTCTCAACTGCATTTACAAACTCTTCACCTTAGTGATCATCAACCACCTAAGACTCATCAAAACACTAGATGAAAACCAACTATGGGAACTAGCTGGCTTCCAAAAAAAATACTTAATTATCGATCATCTCCATTCAGTTAACCAACTAAAAGAGAAAGCAGCAGAATATTGAATGCCATTCGCAGTCGTATTTATTAACTTTAAAAAAGCCTTTAACTCAGTTGAAATCCCCAGTCATTGACACAATAGTACAACAAGCGTGTAGACCCTGTATATGACTGAGTACTGCAACATATATATGGACACAATAGATCATTCATCAGGCTGTATAAAGACTCTTGAGAACTACAAAAAGGAGTGAGACAAGGTGACACCAGTTCACCTAAACTCTTCACAGCCTTACCTTGAGATGATCTTCTGAAACCTAGAATGGGAAACCTCAATAGCTTCAGGTTTGCTGAAAACATTGTCTTCTTTGCTAAGAACCTTCACGGTCTCCAAATAATGCTATATGAACTAAATGAAGCAAGTTAGAAAGTTGGCCTTTATATGAACTTCAGCAAAACATATGTCATGTACAACAAACATGTGTTGGACAAAAACACAACAATTGAAAACTCAGAGCTGGAGAAAGTAGATTATTACATCTACCTAGGATAGTGTGTCTCCATGAAGTCTCCAAAAGAAGAAATAAAGTGAAGAATCATACTCGGTTGGTAAGCTTTCAGTAGAGCTAGCTCGACTTGCAAGAATACACAAATCTCACAAGTCATAAAAAGAAGGGTATACAACTAATGCATCCTCCCAATACTCACCTATGGAGCTGAAACATGGAACCTAACCAAAAGATTGACCTTTCGACCATGCGGTGTGCACATGAGAATCATGTTCAACCTAACATGGAGAATTCATAAGACAATGCATTATATAAGAGAAAAGACAGGAGTCTGAGATATAGTAACAGTTATATAACTCAAATAGCAATGGGTTGGACATGATGCAAGAATGGCAGAAAACCGTTGGACATTACAACTCTCAACATAGATCCCTAGAAATCATATGCAAAATTATAACCGTTAGATGATGTGAGGAGCTGGACAAATTCAGAAAGTACTGGCTCTATGATGCCCATGATAGAGAGATCTGGCGAATCTTGGGGAAGGTCTATGTCCAAATAACACATGCTGAATGGGTGAAGATGACAATTCAGGTGAAGTGATCAATAAGTTTCAAGGTGCTTTGATTGAAGGGGTATTTGTTTCCTTAATCATATGATATATCCCAAGAATAGGTACATACTTATTCAGTTCAAATTATCCTAGAAACTTGAATGGTTTGACAAGGAACATTGTGTGGCTTCTATAATCTGATCTGATCTGGCTATAAAGTGGTTTAAAGAAGCTTTAAACAACATTGTTTATCTTTCTGAAAGTTAGTCATATTTACAATTTTGACCAATGTAATCTGATTTCTATTCAGCTTAGTTCTATTTTCAGTGAAAAGAACATTTTCTAGTATTCATCATATTCGTTCACTTACCTATTTTATTTTATAAAGAAATTGGTATACAATCTGACATAATAATTATAAATGCGTTATTTTTATTAGGCGTCCTTTTTGAGCTGTCATTCCGTTTTTACTTGGTGAAAATGGCAGTTGGCCTAAATACCATGAATAGATTAAACAAACCCGCCATCAGAATCAATAATTGAACTGTGTTAAAATTGGAAGTCTTATGAAAAAAACTTCATTGAATAAGTAAATATGGTTGGAATAAATTCTATTTATGACATCACTGGCGTTTTCCAACTGGGAATAGCTTAGTTATAAAAAAAATATCTAGAAACATCCAGAATCTAGATGTTATGAATAAACCTGTCAAGATGAGGCTGAAAAAGTTTTTTTCCAAAAATAAAAAAATATTTTTCGAAGGGTTTTGGTGGAGTATTGATGCCAATTTCCAAGTCAGCTGATTAAATGGTTTGGCCAGCAACACTGGTTCATACAAACGCACAATGGCTATTTCTTCCCTATTTAGTGAATAAAAATCTCTGATAGCAGATAATCTGGCTATTTGAAAGAAAAAAAAAGTTGATTTTATAAAATAAAAAGAAATTAGCCAATTTAATTTTCAATCAAAACATGTACACATTGATATTTTTAGCAACAAATTTAACTGAAAGTGCAGAAGATTTTGCCAATTATAGCCATTTATTGAAGGTCAGCTAAAGCAAATGAAACTACACTGCAAAATATTTCTTCATAATTTTCATTGTTTTACCAAAGATTGATAAACCAAAATTTTTGCTTTGAGAACATAATTCAAGTCAGATACTCATTTTTTCTTCTTTTACTTAGCAAATCCACTACAAATTACGTTTAATAAAGATAAATGTTCAATTTTTATTAATTATTTGTTCTGGAGTTTTAGTCATCATATTTGATAGTTAACATTCATAGCCATGAAGATTTAGTTTATTTAACCTTGTTTTTTTCGTTTTTTTTTTTTTTTCTAAGCAGCTTTAATAGAAAAAAATAATCAAAATTAAGTTGGCATTGGCAACATTGGTGCAATAGATTTGCATTCACCTTTTGTCTAAAATACGTCTTCATCATGTCTTGATTTTACGTGTTTTCTTTATGAAATAATTCACTACAGATTCATAATTTGTCGTTGTGGTATTCACACACAACTGTACCAGCAAAAATTTAAAAAATATTTTTATCAATTTCTCTCTCTCTTAACAATCTGTTTAAATATGGACATAGTTTCATTTACTTAATAGAATGTCCAAGTAATTTTAATTTAAAATAGAACTAATTAAATTAGTTTTTATTGATATGGAAAATTTTAGGTGGTGAATAAGACTGAAAGTACAACAATTTTTGTGTGAAAGATTTTTCTATTTAAATTTTTTTTTATTGGATTAAAAGAATTCACTTGGTGTTTTTGTTGATTTAAAAAAACAAGTTTTGATGTAAATATCCTTGTTTTGCTCAAATTAAATAAAGTTATGATTAAATTAGAAGTACTGTTTTATTCATTGTTTTAATTCAAAATTCTGGTAAATTTCATGTGGATTTTGTTGACATTTCAGTAAGAAATCTGACAACCAGTGTTAACATCATCATCATTATGATGATGACGACGTCGACGTCGACAACAACAACCACGGACCTTAGAAATATGCATTCAACATAAAAATATACATTAATTCAAGCTACAAAAACATTTTAGACTTGAAGAAAAAAAACAAACTACAAGTTCAGTGAAACATTTTATTTATATATTTATTTTTCCAAAATTCTGTACATTTCAGCAGCTGAAAACAGATTAGGGATGTTTATTCTTCATTGATCTCTATGAATATATATTCTATATTGTATTAAAACTATTCTTGCATTAAAATATTTAGATTAGAAAAGAGTAAAATAAAGGTAAAAAATGCCATATCTCCTATGACATTTGATTTTACAGATGATCATCCGTCCCTAATAGTCCATTAATTCGAGTGTTTACTGTATCAAAATTCGTTTGATTTATGATGTCAGGTTGATCCTGGTTTGTAGGACTAGGTAATAATTCAAATTGTGCTGTCTCTCCAGGTTTCCACTTCACTCCCTAACCACTTTTTAGTCACCAATCTATAATTTGGGCCACATCTGCTTATACATTTGTCCAAGTCACCTTATGTTTTAAAAGGCAGCTAATAAACAAGACAAAAATGAGATTTATGAAACTGTAAAATACCCTCGATACATTTCATTGTGAACAATTTCACTAACTTTAGTAGTCATAGAAGTTGACCTTTATAACTTGAAAATAAAATACATACATCAGAAATTAAACTTTTGCAATTTCATACAACTGACCACATGAGATGTGCAGTTTAAGTTTTAAGGTTCAAATATTAATGCCTTCAGTCAGTTTAAACTTGAGAAGCATCTTTTGTGAATTAAACTATTTAAAACATAGTCTTCAGTTGTGAATTTAACCCTTTGTTCCTCATTTATGAAAATGGTTTTAGAAGGGGCATAACTCCTTTTTTGATTCATTAGAAATCTTTATTTGATGGAAAATAGTCTTCACCATCTAACAGCATCTGCTTGAGCATTCAAGATCGCAGAAATAAGGTTATGTCTAATTTAAACTTTTGAATTGACAACAATGACTAGATAATTTGGTTACTTGATAATCAATGTGTTTTGTCTTTTAAAACTTATTAGTTATCACCTTTGCTAGTTTCTCATTCTTTTATCCAGTTTTAAAATGAAATATTTATTGATAGCCACTAGTTACCTGCAACATAGTGTTAGAAATAATTTTTATTGATATGATATTACTACTATTCACTGAATTCTGCATCAATTGAGATCATTTGTGGTTGTTGGAAAAAAGAGTTCAGTTTAGCATTATAGTTACATTGTAAATAGAACCCTTTCTTGAAAAAAATCTTTTTTTTTTTTCAAAACTGATGAATTTTGTTATAAATTTGAAGCATGAAAATGACATATTAAATTTTTCCATGAGGTTGGACCTCATACAGTGGTGCCGTTTTCAGTTCAATATCAAAAAACGAAGTATGAAAAGGTTGTTCGTTTCATGATGTGAGAGGAAATAAATTTGACCATACTCACTGTGAAAAATAGAAGTATGTAAATTTGATATACATTAAACATTTTTGGATAAAAAATATGAAGGTTAGTACAGAGTCCGGAAAATGTGAAATACTGTTGAGACAAAAAATTGTTTCTGTTTGCTACTTCACAGATTTAAGTAATTTGGGGAAATTTCAACATGAAAAAAAAACCCTCAGAAACCCAGACAGGTGTCAAAAATACTGATCTGGGTGTAAATACCCAAGCCAGTGTAAATGATTTTCAAGACTTGATTTTGAGTATGTTGGCTCTCTGTTTCCTGCAATGTTGATATTCTCAAGTGATGTCTTCACTTGCTGTTGTGCTTCATTTAGCAAAAAGAAAAAAAAAAGCTTATGCTGAAAATGTTTTGTATTTTCTTCTATCTTCAATAAACAAAAATACTGATATGACACAATATGATAAAAAGCAATTTTTTTTTAATGAAGTTAGTCAAAACTAAACACTCCTAATGTCATCTAACAACAGAATAAACTTTTTGCCTAACCCAAGCAAGTTTAAATGTGATTCTTATTTCTCATTAAATGTCATATATTTTGACTGGGTAATTTGTGAATCTTGTTCGTAAGGTGAATTGTAATGAGATCAGTTTTAATTTTTTAAAAAAGAAGAAAAAACTGCTAAAATTACTTCCCCTTCATCTAATTTTTAGAGACCAAAAATCTGAAGCAGTTTTTATATCATTCTATTTATACTTAATATCTGGTAAGTTCTTTTTAACCCATTTTCAACCAAGGCAGACAATTTTAATATACATGTATGAATGCTTATTTCAAAGTATTATCCTACAGAATATATTATGTACTATTTTAAAATGATTTTACTTTGTAAAGTATCTTCTATACTAATATCTGGACCATCTATTTATTCATTTGTCCATGACTCTTTCACATAAAAATTACAATGTCTATTGACTTAATATTTGGTATGTAGACTTACAAAAGATAAGCTTGCAACATAGGTTATGTGAGGTTGACCTCAGAGATCACTTGGGGTCCTCAGAGGTCACTTCTATTTAATATCTGGTTCTAAATATTGTAAACAAATATTTATATCAGAATTTTTAGCAATTATTCTTCTTATGAATTACAAACAGATTTCTTTGAATAAAATCAATTTATATACAAGTTTTTTTTTTCTTTTTTTGGTCATATAGCATTTTTGTCAATGAAACAGTTCAGTAGCAGTAGTAAGAGTATCAGCACCACTTTTGTTGTTTTACCTCCTACTCCTAAATCTGGTCATTGTGTGGTGAAATGAGTGGGGGATGAAACACATATTGAATACCTAGCTGTGTTACTACTACCACTGCTCCCAAATCATGTTAATTTTTATAATAAAATTGAAAGTGAATATCCCATTATCTATTTCTATTTCTTTAAGTTTTGTAATTTTTAACTACTTATTTACCTCATCCTCATTTTTTTTTTTCAACTTAGCTGAGGCCATCAATCTACAATAGTGAGTTATCAGCTCAGATTGGAAATAATCAGCTTCTTATGCTTATCTTTATTTCCATGTGTTGTTGTGTAAACAGAAATTCATGAAGGAACGTATTTTCTACTGGCAACACCAGGTTTCCCTACTAGTATTATATAAGAATTGGAAAAAAAAAATTCTAATCGTAATAGAATATTGTTATTGCTTTCACAATTTTATTGTGTCTTTTTGAGTATTGGAATTCTTTCCTGAACTATTGCTATTCTATATCTTGAGAAATTCATGAAAATCTTTGTTAAAAAGGGCATAAATGACATTTCAAATGGTTTTGTTTCTTTCCTTATTTTTGTACTTAGTTTCTACAAAAGTCCTTCCAAAGATCTTGAGGAAACTGTTACATAACCAACTGTAGGTAAAAATTGGGCCAGCAATAACATTCGTAAAACTTATTGATGTATTCATTGAATTGTTGAATGTTCTTGGAATAATGAGATAAAATAATTCCATCTGATTATTTCTAAGTGAAAGGGGCCAAAATTTAGGTAGTTGATATTTTATTGACTAACAAGAGGTAAATTTTACTATTTGAAAAAACAAAACAAAACCTTGTTTTTATGTTATGTTGCTTGTTTTTCATTTGGAGAGAAAAGGGAATACAAAATGTAACATCTGCATCATAAAGACAAGTTTTATACTATTTATCATTCCAGAAAGTGACATTTTGAAAATTTGTTGTTGAAAAAAATGGTAATGAAAACTTGGCTGAGAATTTTATATTCATATTAGTGTTTGCATTGTAGATATGAAGTGATATGATAGGATGCAGATGAAAATGACTATTGGAAGGTTAAGATAAAAATTCAAGAAATAGGTGTTACGTCTAAAAATTGCAATTCAATATTTAAAGAAATTCACGAAAATCTTTGTTAAAAGGGCATGAATGACATTTCAATGGGTTTTGTTTCTTTCCTCACTTATGTACTGAGTTTCTATCAAAGTCCTTCCAAAGATCATTTTTTTTTCTCTGTGAATGAACATTTCTTCTGAAAAAGATAGCTGGTCCCCGTCGAAATGCATTGAAATATGCCTATGGAATAATAAATGATTTTGAGATGTAACACCTATCACTTGAGTTTTTCTCTTCACTTTCCAATTATCATTTTTATCTACATTCATATTAGAGCAAATGCCATTTTGTTACACTTGTAACATCTGACTTTTGTACCTCTTTATAATGTAGGATTGGGTAAGCATATATGTCTGTTTATATCAACTCATTGTTGAAAGACAATTGATACTTGTTTGGACCATTATTATTCGTATATCATAAAATTTTCAGCAGTGCTTTTTAACCATCACAATGACCTTATCCTTTTCTTAGCTCATTGTAAATTATAAACGATCAAGGAATATTCAATTTGATATCCCTTTCCTTTATTGCTTTTTCCCCTCAACTTACAATTCTCTTGTAGAGAAGAATACATTGTTCATTGGTATATCATGATCATTACTTATTAGTTTGAAGAATGTTTTTCATAGTGAAAGCTTGTGAGGACCAAAAGAACTATTGATAAATAAAAAGCGAAGGTTATTCTTTTGTTGTAACTTTCATAAGTTACAAAAGAACTACCTTGCTTACTGTCAAAAACATAATGATTGGATTTCTATCCAGTCACAGAACTAGATAAATCAAAATATTATGCTATGTTGATGATATCATGCATTGTTAATGTGCGTATTCGTTATATTTGTTGCTTATCAATTTTCCATCTTTGGTATGAAGCCAGTATAATCATTTCTATGAATGGATTTACCATAGCTGTTCGGGGAATCTTTCATTCATTGTTGTTTGCAACATCACTTCTTTTTCCCCGAGCTTTTGGTTTTTATTTCAATCACTTACCTCCCTGATTAGTACTGGTTACCAATACAAATATATTGACATTTACTATAATTAAGAATTCTCTTTTTTTTTTTTTTTTGTCAAAAAAAAAAAATTGATTTTGTCCTATAATTTCCTGCAGAAGTGAATTTTTCCATCTTTTTATTTATTTATCTCCAGAATTGATGCTTGCTAGCGGTAGGGGTTGCTTTTTGGTGGCTGCTGCTACCACTACGGTGGCTGCTACTGCTACTGCTGCAAATTATTTGCTACTGCAGCTGCTATATATCTGTTAGTACTGCTATCAGACTGACTGCAAACACAATGGAAAATTTGGTAGGTTTTTTTCCTTTCTCTCTTTCTCTCTCTAATTCTGTCCCTCCTTTTTCTCAATACTTATTACACCTATCCAGCATTTTTTTTCTTCCTTCACTTCACATTCTTGATCCATCTGGACAGTCACTCATTGTGTATTGTATGCTGCATGTGTTTGTCTATGAGTCTTACACAAAACATATTGTAGTCAAATGGACTGTCTGACTGACAATGATATGTGTTGTCAGTATGAACCCCTTCTTGTTATACCTCTTCTTTTAAAAGAGTAAACGTGGGTGGAAAAGACTTGGATTATTGGCAATAAATCAATATTGCTTCGAATTTCATTAGAAATTGTCGTCCTGCCACTGCTGACCAACAAACTCTCTTGTCTCTCTCTGCAGACGTCAGAAGACTGGGATGTCACAACCAATAATAGTGGTGAGAAAAGAACCAAGAAGGGACACAGAAGATCTGCATCTTTAGGTCAACAGGATCAATTACAGGTAAAAAAAAGACCATTTTGAAATCTTTTTCTTCTTTTGCATCCATTTTAAAAATTTCAGCTTTTACTTCCCAATTATGTTCCTTCTGTTCTTTTGTCCCCCTTATGTCCCCTTGTTGACTGCTTTGTAATCTTTTTTTTTCTCGATGAACAGCGTCTTTCTAGTTTCTTCATTCTTTTAACTCTCTGGTCTATTACTGGACAACTTAGTTCTTAACCCACATCTCATCCTCATTTCTAACACATTCTGGGGTTCTCTTTCTAGGTTTGGGGTGCAGAAGCAAAAATAGACCTCTGCTTGTTCTAATAAGTTCAAGAAGACTTTGTGTATGCGGCAGGGTTAGGGTAGGGTTGTGGTTTAATTTTAATCTATACTTTTGATAGTTAATTTCAATTTTTTTTAGATATTGAAACCAAATTGTATATAATTGATACTGATCTTTTGTTTTGGCCATTGCTATGTACTATTGGCAGATGCTTCTCTGCACTACTTGCCTGGCAAATCTGTTACAAGTGGGAAGTATCGACAGACCATACAATTTTCCTACAACAACTTTGTTACGGCTATTAAATTGGTTATTTCTTTAGACAATTTCTTTTTTTCTAGTTAGTCAAATGTTTCAATAAATTTGCTAGACAAAGTTATCATTATTGTATATTACTATAACTAGATAAAAAAAAAAGAATATCACTAAAATGATGATCGTTAGAAAAACTATTTGTTTTTGTGCTTCAGTTGTTTGAGAATCAAATAATTCCAGGAATATAATTCAGGACTACTAGTTTGTTATCCATGGATACATTGGTGGTGGTGGTCGTCATCATCATCATCATCATCATCATCATCATTATTATTATTATTATTATTATTATTATTCAATAGTAGTTCAAGTTTTTACTATCTCTAGGTTATTTGTTCCACCAAGTGACCAGATATGTACCTGTGCACTTGCATACATTTCTCATTTATGCTGAAGCACATGTGCAGACATGTGCATGCACTCACAAGTATGAAATTGCACCGGACTCCTCCTGACACACCTCTTTCTGTAAGAACTTTCTTTTTTATTTATGAAGACAAAAGATAGAATAATTAGATGAAAAAGAAAAGTGAAATCTAAGGATATTCAAGTGAGAAGAAAGGGAAAGTAGTTGTAGTTGTGGTAGTAGTAGTAGTATTAAGATGTGTATAGATCCTTGTTGTAAAATTGACTAACATTTCTATTGAAACTGATTTCCCTATTATTTATCTTTCTAAAAAATTTTTTTCAAATGAAAGAAAGATTTCAGCTTCAAAAAGATAGATCAAATTCAAATAGTAGAGAACAACTACGACATACATCTGGAAAATTGTCATGGGTGACAAAAAAGATAAACATATTTGCTACAAATTGATATGTTCTAATAATAAACTAGCTGAGATGTACTTTTTTTGATGGTGTCTATTAGTCATATTTTCATTAATATTTTTGTCTGGTGCAACTTGTCACATAATGATTTTCCTAGGTTTAAAAACAACAGAATATGATGAGACATGATCAGAGTGAAATATAACTCAATTATTTTTCTGAACAAAGATATGATTAGCAATCCGTCCACCAGTACATAGAATCAGAGTTTGATTTGGTCTCAGTTCTTGAGTCAGAACTCCACAACTTCTAATTTTGCAGAGTACATGCGATGTTTCCACAGTAGGGATGAGAAAATTTTTGCTACTAGATTATTTTGGACTTCCTCATCACTTATTTGTATATGTAAATAAGTGGCACCATGAAAGAAATTCAATAGAATGTGAGTCTTTGCCCATTCATATATATATATATATATATATATATATATTCTTACTAATGATATCTAAGTTTAAAACTGACGTAACAGATTCAATATTCACATCGGTGAACACTCAATAGAAGTGACGTGAACAAAAAGTCACATGTGTTGTTATACTTATTGATCTCTTATCGTCATATTCATTTTTGGGGTAACCTGTGCAAGTAAGCCCTTAGTTTAAAAAAATGAAATGATGTGTAATATAAAATAATATCTATGTACAATACATCATAATAATAGCCTAAATAAAATAACAAACTACAAGTATTATGACATGCCCTTATAAACAATAAAATAAAGCTATACATCAAAATTATAGCATATGGGGGAGCACATGTTAATATAACTTAGGTTTAAAAAAATCCTCAAAATGGTTAGGTGGTTAACAACTGATGATCCCAACAAGGAAAATTAACATATTGTATCCTATTATCTAATTCTGTGTAAAATACCAAACCAACTGAAAAAAATTACAAAAATTACATCAACAGATACTGGGAAAAATTTGACCGAGATAACAAATTGAAAAAAAAGAAATTTCTTTTAGTGTTTATAGCTGTAAAGACTATATATTATATCTGATCTCACTATTCTCATGGTCAAAAGATAAGCCATCAAAATTGATTTTGTAATTAGAATAAAATTCTACCCTATGATAATATTACACTGGTTGTGTCATGTGAGATTCATGAAATATTGTTAGTGGGTATGGACAATAGATGGAAGATGACAAACATGATCTATCCTATAAAAACTATTTAAGACTAAGACAAAAACACTCTTCAAAGTTTTCTTTTTTTTGTAATTTTCCTGGATCAAAACTGCTACTTACAAAAATCTTTGTTTTGCTAGCAGTACTTCATGATTTCTTATGCTTCCCTATATCTATATAACCCAGATTAAACTCGCAGACTCTGAAGGAAATGGGTAGCACAACAGAAAGTATAACTGCAAAAAAAAGATTAAGTATCATTCTACTAAAATGTTTGTCAAATCCAGTTAATTTTAACTGCGTTGGTTTTCCAGCGTAAGTCCAATATATTCCTTAGCAGGGTAGGAGTTGTCATCAAATGGGCCCTAGGTATAATAAAATACTTACAGCTTACGGGTTTAATGGGAAATTTTGTTTTTATTTGCTATTTTCTGTTTGAAATATTGAGATTCCATAACAAGTGGCCTTATATTACGGATCATGCTATAATGGAGGAAGCCTGTATTGTAACATTATTATATTCACTAATATGATTTCCACGAAGCTGCTTCAAAATGATGATGATGAGTGTGGAAACCAATACTTTAGATATTTCAGGTATATACAAACCATTAGCTGTTCTAGGGTCAAAAACCACACTGAATGATGATTTAAAAAAACTTTTTTTAGTACACACCTTTTTCTTAGCATTGAAACCAAGCAATGTTATTAAGAATATTTCTAAATATAAATCTATTTTTTAGTTTTTAAATCATTTAACTTGTATTGTTCTTGTGATAGATTATTTTATTTTGTTTGTGTGGCTATTGGAAATTTCACAGTATAGATTTTCATTCTTTGTTTATTCATTTCAGACAGACAGATTTTCTTTTTTCATACTTATAGTAACAAGGCTGGGCTACTATTTAAATTAGACCTTCGTCTCACCTAACAATCTTCATGATACTATTACAAATTGAGCTGAAACATTCTTCCTTTTACTTATTATCCTTTAGCTAGATATTTCACTTCCTACCATTGATAGCAACATTTTTATTGCTTGTAGATGAATGAAAACCTAGTGTATCATGGAGCTTGTAGTTTTGATACATAACAATTTCATAAAATCTATATATAATGTATCAAAATACTATGATAATGATCTTCTCTCTCACCTTAACTATCAATTCAATCGGCTTCATATCTACTCAAGTGTAGGCTTACTTTTTCAGATAATTATAAGATTTAAAAAAAATTATAACTGATGTGTTAAGTAAACAATGAAACAATGCTTTTGATCTATTCCTTGAAATATTTGGTCTTGTTGGTTGCGATCATATTTCAATCAGTATGACTTTCCCTCATATCTGGTAATCTTCAGGGATCTTTGAACAGAATTTTTTATCTAGTTCATTTTTGTTTTCATTCCTCCATTTTGAATGAGTCATTGATCATCGACCCAATGACAAATAAGAATGCCCATAAAAAACATGCCAGTTAATTTTTGTTCATGTTGATGCTATAGTTACCAACCGTTGAAAAATGCCACATTTTAAAATTCTTACCCATGTAGACTGACTTAAAGAATCTGAAATAAATTCAACGTCTCAGGGAACCCCACACATAAAAATTATTGTATATCTTTAATAATATTTTTATTTCTCTTTCTCTTTCATGAAATAAAATTTAATAAGGTAAACATATCATATTTTATTGATAACTGGTTTAAGCAAATGGTTTATTTACAATGCAAAAAAGAATAGGAATCAATCTGCTTGTCCATAAGGTTTTCATTCACACAAGAAAAAAATCGAGCATATCTGTATTATCAAAAAGTAAACATAAATAACTAATATCCTGTGTAACATATAAAAACAGTATGAAAACAGATAATTACTACAATAATCTGATCCTTCATGCACAAGCCAATTTAGACAATGAAATTTGCTTTTATAATTTGAAACCTTGTCGTGTCATTTGGTACACTAATACCTAATTCAGGGTCTAACTTTAGATAAACTCACATGGATTCCATCTTTAACTGACTGGAGAAGATTTCTATTTTGCTCTTAATACTTGTTAAATAAGAAAAAGCTTGCTTACGTATGTAATAAGTTGAAAACTGCTACATTCTATTTATTGCTTCTGTATACCAGGATACTCTTTCATAGAAACTTGTTCAGGGTTAGGTCAGCAAATCTCATCTTGAGTTTAAGATCAGACTGCACCTCATAGACTTCTTCCTCTTCTTTCAAAGTCAAATTTTCAAAATGAGCAGATTATTCATAGTTGAATTTCTCACCCAATCATACGCTTCTATTGAGATGGAGGGAAAATAATGTTCAATTTTGATCTTTAGGTGGGTTTCAATAAAGCTTGAAATTTGCTATTCTTCACTCTAGAGCCTCAGTAGTAGTTGAAACTTTTTAAAATTTTGTTTTGCATCATGATTTTTCAAAAGAATTCTTTTGAAACCAAGAATCTTGTCACTTTAAGTCAATACATTTTTTCCAGGACTTTGTAGTGACTCCTTCAGCTGATTTGATTCATGTGATGAAAAATGTCTGCTAAGTAAGCAAGCATCTGCAACAATTTTTCACCTCCAAAGTACTTGGCAAACTCTGGCTTATTGTTTTCTTGAAAGTATTCCTACCATTCATCTTTCAGTTCAAACATCCTATTTAGAACCCTCCCTCTACTCAGCTTCCGGATATCTGTAGAGATTTATGTGCTCTTCGTCCAGGTTTTCACACAACTTTTTAAACATTCTGGAGTGAACTGGTCTTTGTTTAATAAAGATGACCACTTTTGTTGTATCATAAAAAAAATTTCAATCCATATGAAGTTGACCCCTCTCCGTGAAGAAAGCAATGTATTGAGATGATATTGGTATTCTCTTGTTCTACATTGATAGAGCACCATCAGTAGAGTTTTTCCAGAAGAGATCAAAATATCAAATACATCTATTCCTTTGCTTGTCTCTGGCTATTCTTTGTAACAGATAAAGTTTTTTTTGAATTTCATCCTCATTGACAAATCTTAAAAAAGCTGCAGTATGATATTCATTGGTAAGATCTATTAGACCAAGGTGTGGTGGAGGTAAGTACCACCCAAGGCCGGAAAAGTTAGGGTTAGCATTTTCAAATAGGTATGCATGTGAGTAGTCAGAAGTGTGTTGGTAAACAGATCTTGTAGGTGCGTTTGAGGGGGCATTTATCCCAGGCATGTCATACTATTAGGTAAAATAGTATGGGGACCAAACAGGAACCCTGTGCATCCATCACTCCCAGGACTCTATAAATAGGGTACCAAAATGTTTCTTAAGATGTCTTTTTGAAAAAAGATGTTCCATGGGAGAAAACTATCACATTTGCATCAAAAAATCTAGAATTTCATATTTCATCTTGCAATTAACTTATCTTTGAAAAAAGATTTAAAAAGGCTAAATCAGGGTTTTCAAACATGGGGGGGTGCTTGATAATACGCTTGATTTTACCATGAAAGTAATTTTTCAATTCATACAATTTGTTGATCATGAAATGTTTCAGTGAAAAGCATAAAGCTAAGTATGTAACATTTTTCTGAGAAATTTCAAGCACACAGCCTTATTTCTTATGTCTTGTACATCAGAGGTTGTAGCTAAAACTGTGAAGATTGGTATGTAACATTTTTCAAGAAAATTCCTACACCATCCTGTATTTCTTAGTATTACGTAATGAATCTCTCGTTGAGGTATGTACATATAGATACCGTTGGGAGGAGGTTTTGATAAGCTTTCCTATGTTGGAAAGTTAATCTAATCTTCCTTCCAACGGCATCCATATGTATATACCTCCACAACATGGTATCTTTCAAAATTAACTCTCGTGCTTCAGAAATTGTAGAGATAGGTATATAGCATTTTTCAAGTAAATTCCTAATATGCAGTGAATTTCAGTGAAATTTTGTGGAAGGCTAGGCAGTTGACTGAGGAAGAAGTATTTACATTTTGCTGCGGATTCAGGTATTTTCACTGTTCCCTCCCCTGAATCATAGCTATATGCACACATGATGGGCAATACGCTAAGAAAAAGTGTTCACATTTTAGGGCTGATGGAAGAATTTTTCATAGTCACTTCCCTGCAATGTAGCCATCCGTACACAACACAGTATCTAATTTTGTGGAAGGGCAATGGGCTGAATAAGGAGAGATGTTTGAAGATGTGAGCAGAGGTACAAGAATTTTTCATGGTCACTTCCCTGCAATGTAGCCATCCATACACAACACAGTATCTAATTTTGTGGAAGGGCAATGGGCTGAATAAGGAGAGATGTTTGAAGATGTGAGCAGAGGTACAAGAATTTTTCAAGGTCACTTTCCATGCTCCGTAGCTATGTTTTTGTTCTCTATGACTTGCAGTGAAACTTTGTGGAATGACAAGTAGTGGTCTTATATTTATGAGCAGATCTAGAATTTTTTTCACACTCACCACTCCCAGCATCGTGGCTATGTGTATATGGCACAATATCTTCTTAAGTTATAAACGAATTTCCATGAAATATTGTAGAATGATAAGCAATTGAATGTGGAAGAGGTGTTTTGGGAGACATAACTACTACATTGTACATATCTTTTTTCTAATGTGTCTACTACTACTAACTATTGGTGTCTCTGCAGATAAAACCAACTATTTTTGAGATTCAGACTTTATATCATCATCATCATCAGCCCATGGCTGGATAAAAATGAAATCAAACTTATTTTCATTAAAAAAAAAAAAATTTCATCAGATAGGCATTTTTGATGATTAAGCATAACATATCCATTCACCTTTATTTGTAAGATATCATGTCATTTGACTTTCATCCTATAAAAGCCAGTATTGCCAAAGAAATTGAAGAAGTTGTTTCCTTTGATTGGCCACGTTACCAAAGAGCCAACACAGAGTGATGGCAATTGCTTTTTTTGAGCTATTGATCAAAAAAGAAGTTAACACTCCAAAACTATTCCAAAAACTATTTTCATAAAAAATGAAATCTTTTCTAAATTTATGAGATAAGTTATTTCAGCTTCAGTTAGAGTAGAATTTGACTCTAAAGCAGCCAGATGTATTTTTTGTTGCTGAAAGATGTCTATTGATGCATGATGTTTCTCTCAAGCTATTGATAGAGTGCATTTCTAATTGGCTGCTCCATCAACCTGGTTTGTTGCAACAAATATAGTGGCTACAGAGGAAATTTATACACTACAGGGTTTATCTTTTTTCTGTTATGCAACTTAATGTTTGTTTCATAGCTCCTTTGACTATCAATTCTTGTTTAACTGTGGAAGGCTTGAAATTAGCTAATTTTGCAAAATACTTGGGGTCTATACTATCCATGTATGCAATATCAAATCTCATAATGCTTGAAGATTAGTTGGTTGAGTTTCTGCCACTGTCCTTCAAGCAGTTATCTATTGAATCTAAGTCAAGGGAATTCCCTGGCCTCTCTAGCAGACTAATATTTCTGTCTGACCATTTTGACACTTTTTTAATCTTGTGTGCAAGAGCAACATCATGCATAAATACATCATACAGGTGGATCTCATAAAAATTTAGCATTTTGTTATGTAGAATTTCTAGATTCTGTCTCTCATTGTTTTCCCTTGGGGTAAGAAATACAAATCACATCTACATATATTTCCACTAAATTCCCTCCAAATCATCACAAGGATGTTTTACTGTTTTAAGGCAGAACTTTTCATTGTACTGCAATACACTTTTTGGCCTTTGCACTATTGGCAAGCCTGAAAGTTGACTCCCCAGAAAACATGATAGCTCTCTACTGTTCCAAAAATTGTATTCCTTACAAAAGGCAACTCGTTTATTCTCCATGCATACTATAAGTTAAGGTTCCTTGGCAAAACTAACTGTGGGTAATATTGTGTTGTCCTCACAGTGACATCCTGCTAAAGATTAGAAAATTTTTTCTTCAATGCAGTAGTTGATATTGTAGGGTTGTTCATCACCTCACATTTTAAAAGCCTTTAGGTTCTGGAAGTCATCTTCCTCCTAGTACCAATTTTTCCACTTTTGAGTGCTACTGTAGTTCAGCAGCAGTCTTAATCAGATTTTAAATTGCCTTGTGTGTCACTCCAATATCTTGTGCCACATGATGCTCAGAAACTCCTTCCTCTAGCTGGGCCAAGGAATGAGATTACACTGCATTCAGAAGCAACTCCGAAAGCAAATAAAAATGGCAAGAACAGCTTGCAATCAGCAGCACGTCTTCTCAGATGGACAGCACTTACTGCACTCCCACCAACTCTGCCTTGGCACAAAGTGTAGAGTTGTGGGTAGCTGCAAATAGATAAAGCCGTATATATGATGAATCAAGTCTAACCAAAACACTTTTGGATATTTTGTAAGAAGACAGGTCCGGAGATACACCAAAAATTCCTTATTGAATCACACTGGTACTACAGAAGAAAGTATTTCTGTCATTTTCTTATTCATAGCTGTAAGACAGCATTCCTGTTTTTAATTTTAATGTCAATGAACAATATTTTACATACTAAATGCCCAATAAATTTATTAAACTAAAAAGCAAACAATCTATTTTGATAAGATTATTTATTAACAATACTTCAGAATAGAATGTTTTATTCTATTTTTGATTTGCTTTTAATTTGATTTGTAAAAAAAAGTATTTTAAAGCATCAGGTACACTAGCCATTCTACTTTCAAGACATTGTCACCATAT
>CAUOPZ010000261.1:55000-57500 GCA_963457665.1 Thysanoteuthis rhombus | reverse complement strand
TATATATGTATATATATATATATATACGTAATATATATGTATATATAAAATATGTTTATATATGTACGTATATATATGTATATATATATATATGTTTATATATGTACGTATATACATGTTTGTATATGTACGTATATATATGTATATATATGTATGTATGTTTGTATATGTACGTATATACATGTTTGTGTATGTACGTATATATATATATATACATATATATATGTATGTTCGTATATGTACATATATACATGTTTGTATACGTAAGTATATATGTATATATATATATATATATATATATATATATATATATACATATATATATATGTATGTTCGTATATGTACGTTTATGTGTGTTTGTATATGTACGTATATATATATATATATATATAAATATATGTATGTTCGTATATGTACTTATATACATGTTTGTATATGTACATGCATATATATATATATATATATATATATATATATATATTTATATATGTATGTTTATATATGTACGTATATACATGTTTGTATATGTACGTGTGTATGTATATATATATATATATATGTATGTTTATATATGTACGTATATACATGTTTGTATATGTACGTATATTTATATTCATATATATATATATATATGTACGTATATATATATATATATATATATATGTACGTATATATATATATGTACGTATATATATATATATATGTACGTATATATATATATATATGTACGTATATATATATATATATATATATATGTACGTATATATATATATGTACGTATATATATATATATATGTACGTATATATATATATATGTACGTATATATATATATATATGTACGTATATATATATATATGTACGTATATATATATATATGTACGTATATATATATATATGTACGTATATATATATATATATATATATATAAATATATGTAAATATATATATATATATGTACGTATATATATATATATATATGTACGTATATATATATATATATATATATGTACGTATATATATATATGTACGTATATATATATATATATATATATGTACGTATATATATATATATATATGTACGTATATATATGTATATATATGTACGTATATATATATTTATATATGTACGTATATATTTATATATGTACGTATATATATATATATATGTCCGTATATATATATATATATGTACGTATATATATATATATATATGTACGTATACATATATATATATGTACGTATATATATATATATGTACGTATATAAATACATATATGTACGTGTATATATATATGTATATATGTACGTGTATATATATATATATATATATGTACGTGTATATATATATATATATATATGTACGTTTATATATATATATATATGTACGTATATATATATATATATATGTACGTATATATATATATATATATGTACGTATATATATATATATATATATATGTACGTATATATATATATATATATATGTACGTATATATATATATATATATATGTACGTATATATATATATATATATATGTACGTATATATATATATATATATGTACGTATATATATATATATATATATGTACGTATATATATATATATATATGTACGTATATATATATATATATATGTACGTATATATATATATATATATGTACGTATATATATATATATATATATATGTACGTATATATATATATATATATATATGTACGTATATATATATATATATATATATGTACGTATATATATATATATATATATGTACGTATATATATATATATATATATATATGTACGTATATATATATATATATAAATGTACGTATATATATATATATATATATATATGTACGTATATATATATATATATATGTACGTACATATATATGTATGTACGTACATATATATATATATATACATATATATATATGTTTATATACGTTCGTATATATATATATATATGTTTATATATGTAAGTATATATATATATGTTTATATATGTTTATATATGTATATATATATATGTTTATATATATATATATATATATGTATATATATGTACGTATATATGTATATATATATGTACATATATATGTATATATATATGAACGTATATATATATATATATATGTTCGTATATATATATATACATGTTTATATATGTACGTATATATATATATATATATGTTTATGTATGTAAGTATATATATATATATAAATGTTTATATATGTAAGTATGTATATATATATATATATGTTTATATATGTACGTATAAGTGTTTATATATGTACGTATATATATATATATATATATATATGTTCATATATATACGTATATATGTTTATATATGTTTATATATCTATATATATATGTTTATATATGTTCATATATCTATATATATATGTTTATATATCCATATATATATGTTTATATATGTTCATATATCTATATATATATGTTTATATATCTATATATATACGTTTATATATGTA
>CAUOPZ010000261.1:10000-45000 GCA_963457665.1 Thysanoteuthis rhombus | reverse complement strand
TTTTTATATATGTATATATATATATATATATATTAATATATGTATATATATATATCTATATATGTATATATATATATATATATATATTTATATATGTATATATATATCTATATATGTATATATATATATATATATATTTATATATGTATATATATATATATATGTCTATATGTGTATATATATATATATACATATATATATATATATCTCTATATTTCTGTGTATATATTTTTATATATTTATATATTTATATATGTATATCCATATATATGTATATATATATATATTTATATATGTATATATATATATATATATATGTTTATACATGGATATATTTATATATATGTTTTTATATGTATATATATATATATGTTTCTATATGTATATGTGTGTGTGTTCATACATGTATGTATATATATCTTATCTATGTATATATTTTTTTTTTCATATATATATATATTTTTTTTTTATATGTATATACATATATTTTTCATATATGTATATATATTTTTCATATATGTGTATATATATATGTATGTTTATATATGTATATATATATGTATGTTCATATATGTATATATATATATATGTATGTTTATATATGTATATATATATGTATGTTTATATATGTATATATATATATATGTATGTTTATATATGTATATATATATATGTAGGTTTTCATATATATATAAATACGTGTGTTCATATATGTATACATATCTATGTTCGTATATATATATGTACAATTATATATGTATTTTTATATATGTACGTTTATATATATATATATATGTGTGTATATATGTATGTTCATATATGTATTTATATATATGTTTATATATGTATATATACATTTGTGTTCAAATATGTTCACGTAAGTATATATATATATATGTATGTTTATGATAATTGTATATGTATACATATATGTATATATATATACCTATGCATAATCATATATATATATATATCTGGCTTATGTATGTGTGTATATATATATATTTTCATTTGTATATATATAAGTATATATATATATATACTTTTATATATGTATATATATACACATATGGGTGTATATATATATATGTATGTATCAATATATATACATATATATACGTACATATACATATGTATTTATGTATGTGTGTATGTATATATATACATACATATATACGTATATATATACGTGTGTGTTTATATGTATGTATGTATATGTGTATTAATGTATGTATATTTACATATATGTGTGTGTATGTATATGTATGTATGCATGCTTACGTATGCATGTACATATATATATATATATATATGTACATATGTTTATAGATATACAGTCATGTATACATATTCAAATATACTTTTATATTCATATATACATATATCCATGTTTATGTGTATTTATTTATGTTTGTATATATATATTCATATATATTTATATGTATTTATTTATGTATATATATATATCCAAGTATATATGCATGTATATCTATGCATTCATATATATGAATATGTTTATTTATACATTTATATAGTATACATGTATTTATATGTACACACATATTTTTAGATACATATATGTATATATTTGATAGTATGTATATGTATATCCACATCTTTATATGTATAGATGTGTGTGATATATATATATATGTTCATATACTTGTATGTGTATATATATATACATATATATATATATATATATATATATATATATGTTTAATTATATATATATGTGTGTGTGTAATTCTATTCACATTCATATATCTATTTATTATTTATATTTTTTACATACATTTATCTTATATATATATATATGTAAACCAATATATGTATGTATGATTATTTTTGATACTTTCATATATACATCCGTAAATTCTTTCTTATATATACATACATACATGTTCATATATATATACATATATATTTATTTATTTATATTGATATATTTTTGAACATATAAATGTTTTATGTATATACATGTTTTTTTATATAACTATATACACATATTTACACTTTTATCCACTTATGTATGTATACTTTTATTCATATTCATTCCTTATAAACATTCTCATATCCATTCTTTTTTTCACTATGTTCACATATATTCATATATGTATTGTTTTGTATACCTATAATTATATATGTTCGTATACATATATCTTCATAGTGGTGTATATATGTATATATATCTTTGTATATATACATATATATATATTTATATACATATTGTTTTGTGTATATATAATATATATATATATATATTCATATATATTTATATATATATGACTATATGTTTTTGTGTCCGTCCGTCTATTCATTGATATATTAACTCTGTAATCGTGGAGATTATTGCAAAGAAGTTTTTCCCTAATACTATATTATTCATAATCCATTCACTCAGTACAGTTGTTAAGTACATGTATGTATATCTAGATAAATTTATATATATGTGAGAGTGTGTATATATACATTCATAGATAAATGTATATATTTGTGATAGTGTGTATATATATGTATATTATGATATATTTTGGTGTAAATATATATTTAGTTTTCAACTATTCATCATTCCATACATCCAAATCATAGCAGTGGAAAAAACTTCGCCATCATTCAATCAATTTTTTATATGCATGGTTTCAGTCTATGATCTTTTTTTTTCCCTAAATTTCACTCTCACGGGAATAGCTTTCTGTTTACATGGTTCATATTAGAATTACTTGAAACTTCATTCTATTTCATTGAAACAGTGTTTTGGATATTTGTTCATCTTCAATCGTATATGTATATATTTGTATAATTTTTGGTTGTTGTCTCTTATAATATATTTGTCTATTTCATTGTTTTTCAGCTTATAAGGCAGCGCCTTCAGAAGACCAAAGAAGGAAGCAAACAAATAGAATCTTCAAAACCACGACAAAGTCCAGTGCCTGCAAACCATTCTGCATTACCAACTGCACAAAGTACTTTCACACAGCCAAAGTCAATACCATATAACATTCCAAAACCTAGTATGCCAAGGTACCAGAGAAATAGTGTTGAGGGACTCAACACAGTAAGTAACAAATTCAGTTCTGGATGTCTGGTGCTGTGAATTCTACCATGCTAAAGATATAGTGTAGAGCAATTAGAAGTACTGTCAAAATAAATGTGCACTCTTTAAAATTATTGCGCAATCATTTCATATTTAAACTCTATTCTTGTTTCATATAAAATGTTACCCTTGTAATTACTATGTTTGCTTTCCAATGATGTCATTAAAGACTTTACAAGATCCCAGTCTTGTAAAGACTTGAGGCAAAAGAAAAGTGTCCAAGTTGAGGTTTATCTGAAAGATTTCTCATTAAGTTGAGATATAACTTTTCGAAAAGTGGGAATATCAAGAAGTGTTATCAACGTTGAGAAGAAACTGACAGATGTTGAAAATTTGTTTCCTCTGAATGGTTTGTTGGACTTTGCCAAGTCTTTAAGTGATATTGATGATTGTTTTTTACAGAGTGAAGTTTCTTTTTTAGTTACATCAATTCATGTTTTTATAACAACTTGAAATGTTATTGTAAATTACTTTTTGGTGAAAACTAAGAATCATTATCAATGTATAATTCGATATCCAGTGATGAGCTAATGGACATGAATATACTAAGAAAATTTTCTTGATTATTAGTTTTTTTTTTGCTCAAGATGGTGTGGACAAGTAAGCCGAGTATAACTTTCTCTTTTTTTAAACAGTTGAAATGTATTAAACATAAACATTTTAATGAAAAGGCTCTTGATACTGTCTGAAATTCTCAAGTAATTCAAAGAATAAGATTAAAAATGTCCCTATTTTCAAAGTGAACTTTCATCAAAGACATGTCCGACTCTAATTATTGTAATCTCTGAAATAACTCAATGGTAGATACATTCTCATTTTGATGTGCATTTGAATAGATGGATGGTTGCTGCTGTTACTGCTCTTAGCTTTGAGTTGTCTTGACTTTTGTTATTTGCTGGTTACTCATCATATTTGAGGTCTACATTATCGCTGCTCTAGAGTTAGATAGTTTTAGAAGAGAAAAAGGTTTAAAATTATCTCTCTGACAGGTGATAATTTTAGTCAGATTAAATGTGCTTTAGACTGGAGCTTGTCATCAAGGCAACTTACTGCCAACTTGATCAGAAACAAATTTGTAGCTTGTCATGTCTCTGCTGACTCGACTGTAATTCAACTTGTGTGTATATATATATATATATACATATATATATATATATATATATATTTCTTTGTAATCATTTAATCAGTAACTTTAATCAACCAAGTATCTTGTTCATTACTGCAAGAGAAAAATAAGTTTGAGTTTTGTTTTAAAGACTAACTGTTACAGAAAGTTTTTTTTTTTTCTTTTTGTCTGGCCGTTCTGTTTTGGTGTATGGTATTTTTGATAGTTGCTAAATCAAAGTAAAGACAATTGTTTATTTTCCATGATCTCAAACTTATATCAATCTATACTTACTAAGATTTTGCCAATTTGGGTTATCAATTATAAATTTCAAATTTGATTGGGCTTTGAATTAACTGAATGATTAAAAAATCAATCATATTCTGAAAAATTGTCTTTATTTTGATGAATAATTACGTATAAAATGTATCATTAAACATTCAATTCAGCAGTTGGTTTTATTTTATTTTTATTTGGATATTAGAATTAATTGGAATATCTTCAATTCCAGTGTTATCTGTTACCATTCAACTTAATTAATTTTTTTAGTCTCCTGTGGTGTCAATTAAATCAAATTCCCTATGGTTAGGCTTCTCGTGGGCTTTTTACAAGTGGCATCTGAAGATAATGTTTTCCCATTCTGTCCAAATGTGTTGCCATTAAAAAATATTTTCAAGCACAGATATCAATCCTATATAATGGATGGAAATGATTTTATAGTATTCTTCAATTTTTTTTTTCTAAAAAGCTATGTATGCAAATTAGTATGTCTACCTAATTGTGTTGTGTTTGTCCCATTGTTATTTGAGTTATAATAGATTGGTCCATGTAAAATACATTAACTAAAAAATACAACTAAAGGGTTGTAGAATGTGACCATCTGTTGTCATAACAACAAAAGACATGATACACATTTAATCAGGTCACTGAAAGGAAGATAGAATCATTGAGCTAGTGAGTTGGAGAATGAGTGATTTATTGTATGAGTGAGCAAGCAAGCCTTCTCTTCCTCCTTACTGTAGCCAATTTTATGAATTACCCTTTACAACAGTTGAGCTGTGACTTCAAATGAAACTTAAAATCAGGATACTTGAGTTACTAAAAAGTAATTACCAAATAGCTTTTGGTTCCTGAGTGTCGATCCATACATTTATAAACTACTTTACTTTATATTTTGCACTCTAAGAATGATTTAGAGCGGTAATTAAAATTGATATTGATATTCTAATGAGAGTTTTAGGTGTATGAATGTAATGACCTCAGTTTGTCTCTGTTGAAGCTAATCTGATTGACTAATCTTGTGTAAGATTTATAGAATCTTGCATAGAGTGTGGCTTATTTATTATCTTCATTATTTCTTTGTATAATTGGTTAATGAAATTGTTTGTGGATGCTCGTGTCGAATCTCATATCCTTGTATTTATCCTTTCAAATACTGAATGAAGAAATCTTGTCCTGAAAATTAAAGATAAGTTATTCAACTTTTATTTTAGCTTCAACACGAACACTTAGGTTAAATTATAAGATGTTTTCTATTTACATTTGAAAAATCATTTTTTACCACAGGTAGTTTATTAGGAAATGAAATCAATCCCTGTCAGATACATTATGGTTGAGTTGCTCAATTTAGAGTAGAGTATATGAAAATGCAATGTAACTTGTGCTACACAAATCTACTGCATAGAATGACCAAACTGTTTATGTGTGTACCTATTTTTATCTCACTTAATTCAAAACATGATTGAACACTAATTGTGGGCAGTATTGAGGATGTTGAGTGTTTTTTCTGTTTTAATTTCTCACTTTTTTTCCTGCAAAGAAAATATATCAGCTTATTAGAAAATATTTTGAGCTGGAATCTCTCTTGTAAATTCCATACAAAAAAACAGCAGCAGTGCCTCTTACAAGGCTTTCATTAAATGATGACCTTGGAATAAAAAAATGGTTCCAGGGTTTACACATTATTTCCAGTAAGCAAATGTGCCTCAGGAAAATCTAAACCTTGTTGGTTCTGTTATTATATGAAAATGCCAGATGTATGCCTATGTAAAGAGAGGTTTATTTTGTATGTAACTTATATATATTTTTAAAATGTTTTCCTCCAATAATTTTTTTGTATAGTTTTCTAACTTGATATTTCGTATGTGTCCAACATGATCTCCAGGATTTCGGTTATGAGGAATGACAAAATGATACACTACTTTGTTGAATATTGAATGTAGTAAGTACCCCACTCCCAAAATATAAGGCTTGAGGATTATTGGAAAACTGTAGTCTGTGTACAGATTCCAAAATCAAGTATGGCTGATCATATGAAGAGGAAAAAGCGGGCATGGAATGAAATTAAATATGACAAAACAAAATTAGAGAATAAGACATTGAAGGAACCAGAACCTGCTGCTTGTACGCTTATGTGTACATCTGCCACTTAGGAGAAAATATTATTTAGATTATTTTTCGGCCAAGATTTGTGATGATTGAAATGCAGGTCTCTTCAGAGAATGAGAGAGCAGGTCATCTACACTGACCAATGAGTGTAGAGTATTTCAAGTCTCAATTAATTTCCAACTTTTGGCAGTCAGTTTGCTTCCGGTATCGGAGAAGACTGGACATAGTAGTAGCCAGCTCAATTATCCACGGCAAAGATTGGGAAAGGAAGAGAGATTAGGGTTACTATCATCATCGTCGTCAGTCTTTTAGAGTGAAATAGACTTTAGATAACTTCTAGGGATTTCAACCAAACAATACATTCTGGACTTGGCTGGACTTTTTGTCATATTTCTGTTCGACCTAGCGCGAGAGCTTTTTCTGTAGGGATCCCGCATTCTTTCCTTCCTCAGATAATTTCATTGACACAACAATGCATTATGACATTTTTCTTTCTCTCACTTTTCTCTTGTAATTTTCATTGAAACTCCAGATATCATCCCAGCTACAATGAGAGGTCATCGGGGAAAAAATGCACTCTTGCATTTCTGTAGCCATACACCTCACGTGTCATATATATATTTGACATGTGCCACTGGCTATGGTACACATCCATGCGGTGTTCAATTGATCAAGTTAGTAGGCCAAGCATGGATATGGACAGCTCATCAAAATCTCTAATTAGAAAAGAAAAGACATAAAGTTAAAAAATACTGAAAAAAACACTACCTGAGTATCCTATAAAGTATTGCCTAGTGATTGAGAGTGCTGATGAAGCTCATTTTAAAGTTAAAACACTTGAATCTCAGATATTGTAGGAATATACACCATCTCGATGGATTGGTAGTTGGCATCATGAGAAAGAAATGAGTCCTGAAATGAGATCTGAAATTACTTTGGAAAAGGACACGAGATATGGCCCGTATAAGAATGAGAACCGCATACCTTCATAGATCAAAGAAAAAGCTCTTTTCAGCATTTATGGAGGGTTACCAAATGCAACAGACTCCTGAGGAAGGCCTGAGGATACAGCAGCAGAAACATTGTGATCAAGACAGATGAGGAAATTAGTCTGGAAGAATCCATATATGATAGTTACAATACTTCATTTCAAATATGTAGATGGATCATTGGTTTTACTACCATTCTCTCCTTTCTTCTACACTCACTACTTGAAGTGAATTTACTCATTTAGCTTGGACTCTCTCTCTCTCCCTGTTCTCTTGCTAGCCTTTGCTAATTGTGCAAAGCTTCAGTGGTTTATAAGACATATCTCATGAATAGGTTGCTTGATGTAAAGAATTACAAAATTATTTATGCCTTGCCTCTTGCCTCCTTGAGGGCAGATAGTACTGCTTGAACACTCATGTCCTCACTCATTCTGTGATTTTTCCTTTTCTCCAAGGAATATTATACTGCGATTCAGATAATTTTCATGACTATGAAAATGTAGTTTCGATTATTTTTGGCTTACCATTGCTGATTAGTTCAAACTCAAAAAAAATATGTACAAAAATTACAAGTAAGATCCAGTTTTTAATTATTTTTGATAACTATTTACTCAGGTATTTTTATTGGATTTTAATAGAAAATAACTCCTGTTTTGGAGATATGGAGGTCATAATTTCTTGGGGATCTTGTGTAAATATACACACATACATGATTGAGTGTGTGTGTTTGTATTTGTATTTTAGTATTTCAATGCTATGAAGTCTCAATCACCTATGTGATCTATACACCTCAATTTCAGGAAATTGAAAAACTAGTTTTGAAGTCCATTTCATTAACAGAAGATGAAGACAAAGTAAGTAAAACTGTTTCCTTTTTTATTCTTTCTCATTTGATTCATCTCTGTTTAGACTAGTTTTTTCTAGCTTGGATCTGACATTATGCTTAATGATTAATTTCAGTCAGAAAGTCAGCCAAAAATGATGAGAAAACATTTCTGTAGTGATAGAACTGAATAGCAGGTACAAGAAGCAGAGGGAATGGTTGATGGTGGCTTTGTGTTTATCAGTCTTCAGAGCCATGAATAAAACTTCACAGATCTTACAAGTACATCAATAAATTGGTCAAATATTTTGTGAAATAGTGAAAAACATTTTTTTATTCAATAGTCATTCATTACTGTTTTTAAATTAGTTCCATTCTTTGTTCAAAATAAGTTATTTTTCTAATAAAATGCTATCAAGTTCAAGTGTTAATAACACATTTTCCTTTTTAAACTTTTCATGTACTGAGACTGTTTTCTATGAAATAATTTCATATTTATCATTATAGGTGCACACCCATGATATTCCTGATGGTCACCGTGCCCCTTTACCTGAGCAACAGCACCAGCACCAACACCAACACCATCAACAGCTGCGTGGGAGTGTAGTCATCGGACTGAATAGTTCTTCTCTCACTTCAAACATAACCAGCACCCGGAGCTTATACACACAAACACCATCTGAGAGTGTGGAGATATCTTCAGCAAGCAGTAGCAATGAAAGCCATAGTTGTAGTAGCAATAACAGCTCTACTGCTGGCAGTCGGTCGCAGTCAGTGAGCCCAGTGATGCCTATCATCCCAGCTGGTCACATGGAGACATCTAGACCTTCTAGTCAGACAGACAGCAAGGATAGTGTCTCAAAAGAAACTGAAAAAGGTTTGTAACCTCCTAATCCGTACCCACTTTCATGTTCACTCCACCTCTCCCCAATCTTTACTCTCTTCTAACTCTCACCAGAAGCAAGGGTAGGGCTTCAAATTTTCTAAATGTGCATTAAATTCGATTATTCTAATCCACTAAACCCATAAAATGAAGATAGATCTAAGAAACAAGACTGGCCATAAAAAACAAACCTCCTGGCGCCCACTATCATTAATTAAAATCAAAGACAGATTGTCCAAGTAACATATTCTTGCTGCTCCTAGCCGAGGTTGAGCGACAAACTTTTGGCCCAGTGAAAAGAAAAATCGTAATTTTTTATACTATTGAATGAATCCCCCAATCTGTAGCAAGAAAACTCGTATCCAGATAAGTACCAATTGTATTTGTCGTATTTTTATTCATTCATTTATTTATCTATTTTGGTTTCACTGTCTGTGGACTCTTTTTAAATTGAAAACTTAATATGTAAGGGAGCGGTATGCTCAAGCTTGAACTAACCATCTGGCTGAACAAAAAAGATAAAAATCCATCAGATATGTTAGTAATCAACCAACACAAAGCTGGGCCCTGCAAATAGGCTAAGATAGGATGTAAGCTAGGCTGGTCTATCTGAATAGACCACATGAATAACATGAAATTGAAAAATCAAAACAAACTATATACCTTTTCTTATATCTTTTCAAACTTTTCACCCTTAGTCCTTTACCCTCTACTGCGCTGTGCACACCCAGGCCTGTCCACCAAGAGTAGATAGAGTGGGTGCTAAGAGCTGGCGGAGCTCTAAGGCCACTCTTAATGACACCAGCAGTGACCAATCCACCAGACCCCTGTCATGGGCCAGTGCGACAGGGCATGACCTAACCCTCCCCCTGGTTCGCATGATGAAAGTTATACCAGCCATTTCTGCCAAATCAGTGGTCCCAAAAGGCCTAGCTGCATCACTAGCTCCAACAGCGACCACCAAAACAAAATCCAAACCCAAAAACCGAAGAAGAGAGGAAGTAAAACAAAGTGGAGTAGGCTTTCTCATCAATAAACACCTTAAAATAAGCTTCAAAGCTGTCTCAGACCGCATGGCCAGCGTTACCATACAACTCTCAAAGAGGTAAAAGCTGAATGTCATCCAAGTCTCAGCTCCCACTTCATAATCAACTGAAGAAGAAATAGACAACTTCTATGATGACTTGAACTTCCTACTCCAAGACTCCAGAAAATATTTCATTGTCATCATGGGAGATTCAAACACACAGGTAGAGATAAAGAAATGAATGCTGTGTTGGCGAGTTCAGGTACAAAATACGAAACAAGAGAGGTGAAGATCTTGTAAACTTAGCGATCACAAATAATTACGAAATCATGAATACATTCTTCAAGAAGAAACCCAATAGAAAATGGACTTGGAAGAACCCCATCCATGAAACCAAAAACAAAATAGTCTACATCCTAACGGACAAAAGCGACATCATCAAAGATAATCGAGTTCTAAATCAAGTAAACATAGGAAGCGACCATAGAACAGTAAGATGTGAGATGCAAGTAAACACCAATAAAGAACGCAGAAAAATGTTCCACTGCAAACACTGAATGTACCAAATTAACTCAACCGATCCTTCAAGCTAGAATTGAAAAACAGATATAAAATCCTTACTAAAGAGATCAACACCAATGAACTTCACTGCTTTAATGACATCTTTAATAGAGGCTGCCATTATGTTCAAACCAAGAGACACACAGACCACTAATAAAGTCTCAGATGAAACCAGGAAACTCATTAAAAAGTGCAGAAACCTCAAACCACCAACAATAACAAGGGAAAAAATAGAGGAGGCCAAAGTAAACAAAACAATTAAAAAGTAACTTAGGGAAGACGAAAGGAGGTATATGACAGCCATCTTCAAAACCACCCTCGAAAAACATCAGGGCTTTAAAGCAATAAATAAAATATAGGACAGAAATAAATGATTAGCATACTCAAAGAAAATGGAGACGTAACAGACAGAGACAGAATTGTTGAGCACGCCTAAGAATTCTGCTCTTCAAGATGTGGACAACAAAACAATGAACAGGATATGCAAGACGCAGACAATCAGTTCGAGGACTTTCCAGAAGTTACGCCATGAAAGATAAAACAAGCCATCAAACAAACAAAAAAAGGAAAAAACTAGGACCAGATAATATCGCCATCGATCTACTCAAAAAAGCTGGTAAGATCGGCAATAAAAAAACTAGCTACTCTATTCAACTTGTTTCTAAAACAGATTAATGTTCCGAAACATTTGCATGATGTCCCACTGATGCTAGATGAACTTAACGAAAAAAGCAAGAAAGTCGATCAACACATGAACTTCAGTAAAACAAAAATCATGTACAATTATTACATCGAGAATAAGAACACTACTATCAAAATTGAAGATGCAGAACTGGAGGAAAGTAGACCACTACATCTATCTCTATGAATTCCACAAAAGAAGAAGAAATCAAGCAAAGAATCACTCTGGGATGTCAAGTCTTCTGCAGACCTTCCAAGACAAGATGATCCCAATAATCCTAAAAAGAAGAGTATACAACCAATGCATCCTCCTGATAGTCAGTTATGGAGCTGAAACATGGAACCTAACCACAACAGACCTGCAAACTGAGAAGCGTGCAATGCGTGAATCCTGGAGAGATCAGAGGACAGCAAAGTATATCAGGGAGGAAACTGGAGTCTGAAGCATCATAGAATCTACTAGAAAACTCAAATGGCAATGGGTAGGGCATGTTGCAAGAATGGCAGGTAACGATGGACATCACAACTCACTACATCTATCCCCAGAGATCACATGTGAAACCAAGGCTGACAGAATACAAGGATGGAGAGATGAACTAGACAAATTCAGATAATACCGGCTCTGTGACAGCCATGATAGAGAAATGTTGTGGATCCTGGGGAAGGTCTATGTCCAACAATGGATGATAAGGGACTGACGATGATGAATGCATAAGACTTTTTTTGAGTAAATATTCTAATATGACTTGGGCAAATTGTCAGTTGTCTTTCAAATTGACCTAGAATGCTTATCGAGATTGAATTATTCAGATGCTCCATGGTGCATATTTCATGTTTTTATTTAGCTGAAATACTTGGTATGAAAGAAGGAAAGTTGTACATTCCAATGCTGAATAAAATATAGTTCAATTACTAATTAAAAAGTGATGTTTTCTTTTTTTACTCGGGTGATTTTGTTGTATTCAGGAAACCTCATTTCAATCCCTACTTGATTTGAAAGGAGAGAAAGTAAATGTAAAATCCAAATAATGTTGGCTGAAGAGGGTGAGGGAATGAACAGTGGGAAAGATAAACAAATCAAAGTTACGAATGAAGATGAATAAGAATTGAGCTGGAGAAGAAAAAAAATGAAGTATATAGAAAATGGATAGCTAGGTATTGGGTAAGATCAGAATTAAAGGCTATAGTAAGTAATGAGAATGAAAAATTGGAATGATGGTGAAGAACAGATAATTACACTGATTTAAAGATTAGAGTAACTGCAATTGAAAGATCTAAGAATGGCTTTGACAGGAATGTTCCATTACTTCCTTTAGGACAACAAACAATTGTATTCAAAAGGCAATGAAGTCAGTTGCAGTGAAAATTCTGGTGTTCTGATTTTTCACTTATAAGATCCTCCTGCCTAATATGCTGTTTTCTATTGTATTCCTGACCCTTAATTTCTATTATTTTTGATAATTTTCAATCAAGTGCTGAAATTTGCTTGAATGAAAATTTGAAAATTGCTTTTGATCATCAATTTTTCTCTTTACTACCAGAAGTAAAAACTTTATCAGAGTAGAAAATGACTGATGTTCAGTGGATGTAGTGGAATAATTGATAGCAGCCGGAACCTTGCCGACATATTACTGGGATACAAATTCTGCTGGAGAGTCACCCCTACCCCAGCAGAATTTGTGTCACAATGTATGTTAGCATTAGCATGAATGAAAGTTTTATTATATTTGTTTAATAAACTGCTCACCATATCAGAGCTTACATAGGCTGCTAGTTATCAAATAATAATAGATAATAATAAAAATTTAATTCTCTTTTTGTTGTTACATGGCATTTGGAGCATTTAGTTTCAACAAACTTTATTCAAAGCTATATTTTTGGCATATAATGTATTTTTTTTTAAAGGTTAGAATGCCACAGAAATTCGTGCTATTTATGGAGAAGGTGCTGTGAATGATTAAACATGACAAAAGTGATTTGTGAAGTTTTGTGCTAGAGATTTTTCGCTGACTTGTTTAAACTCATTTATCTGTTTGCTCCATGTTTGTTTAAACCAGGTGAGGTTGATAAGTGATCAAATGCTATAGAATTTGAGATGAAATGGTTACTGGTTTTACGATAAACTGCAGTAAATTCCCTACCATATCAAATTTTAATTATTGTTAATACTATGATGGTTTTTTATTACTATAGTGAATGCAAGGTAAATATTTAAGAAAACAAAATGCAAAACATGCTGGTATGGTTCCTGGGATTTGTGTCTGGTACTTCTACATCCAACTTTTCTCATGAAGAGGTGCTTACAACAGTGCAGCTGTCCTTGTAATATATATTTTATTGATTGTAGTACATTTGATTTGTAAACACAGTCAATACATTACTTTAGGTAGGGATATCTTTGAAAGTTGCATGTATCCTCCCAGCCCTCACTGTATTAAGTCGCATCACACACTCTTGGTAGTTGAAAGTTTGGAGTGATAAAAAAATTAATCAAGATTTGAATAACTTTTTCTGAAATTTGTTTCAGGTGACCATGATTTACCTGTAATTGCATCTCCAGAACCAAAGTTTGTATCAAGCCCCAAACCAAATATGTCGTATTCCTTTGCAAGGGAACCACCAGATGGTTGCGAGAGAATCAGAGCAACTTGTGTTGAAAGTGCCAAGTAAGTTACTTCAATTCCATTTGAAAGTTACTTTTTCTCAACTCTCACCTTTGGGTTTTGGTTTTGGCTTTACAAAACTACAGACCAAAACTTATCAATTTGTGTTGAGTTGAAACAATTGTTTTTGTTTTTATCATTCCATGCATATGTGTGCTAGACTATAGAGAAGGTTTTGATTTGAATTTTGAAATGCAGGTCATACAGTGCAAATTTGTTGAGATTTTGTTCTATTAAAATTAATTGAATACCTGAACTAACAGATGGGGGTTAAATTGTACTAAAAAAAAAGTAATCCTATTGATAAGTAGTGTAAGAACTCTTTCTGTTTGAACAGCATAAATTATTTTTGATACATCTCATCAAACCATTTTATTTATTGACTTTTTGTAGTTTAAAAAAATATTAATAGAATAACTGACTATTCTTTGAATTTTTGGTACAATGTTGGGAAGGTGGTCCAGACTCTTGTTTCAGTGCCCAAAGAAAATGTGAAGAGTAATTTTCAATCAAAACACTATGCATCAATATATAACAAGGTATGAGTGACAATGAAACAAATTCAGATTCAAAGGATGCTAATTTAGCAGAACCTACTAAATGTTTATAAAAATATTAATATCCCCAGTGCCCATGTGTTGTAGACACCAAAGATGTTAATGATCTCATAATCAGAAATAAGTTTCCTATTAAGAATTATTTTTCAACAAATATTAGAAAAAGGGCATAAAACAATGTTGATAACTGTATCAACAATGCACCTCTGAGAACAATCTCCTCAAATCAAATTTAAATGACTGTTGAAGACTAATTTTTTCCTGTAGTTTATTTACTTTGAACAATTCTACCAAAACTGTAAAAAAAAAAACTTACTATACTTCATAATTCTCCAAAAAAAAAGGAATTCTGACCTATTTGCTTCTATTCAAACAATACAATATATTCTAAAGATTTTGTTTTCCTATTATTAAAAGCAGATTATGACAACTTGGAATAGATCTGTACTCCATATTTTGGTAAAGGAATTTATTTTTCTCATCATGCCAAAATACATACTATTTAATGAATGATATGACATGAGCTTTATTTTTGTTGTTCTTTTTCAAATTTCTATCTTATCTTTCAGGAAAACCCCATCTATAAAAGAGCCACTTTTGTTCTGCTCACCCAAGAACAATGCATACGTCCTGAAACCAAGTGTAACATCTGCTTTCAACCCTCTTTACAAAAGTTTGATATCTCAGACACCAGAACTTGCCTTACGCAGCCCTGCAGCTGCAGTTGTGGCTAGCACTGGCCAGACTCAAGCCAGCATTGAAGGACAGTGATGAACAAGTATTAGTTATTACCTAATGTCACTAACAACGATGACTATGACAACATCAGATTACAAAGTGGAGCATAAAACTTAAGTCAGGAGGCTAAAAGGTGACCCAGTAATCCTTACTGCTTCAGTCTATGTTCACTACCAGGTGACCAATGGCTGCTAACGGTTTCAACTAGTTTGTTATTCAAACGGACCACTGTATGAAGATCCCAACACAAAGGGTGGAAAGCGCTGGTAAGGGCATAGTGGAAAGAAAAAAAATGCTAGCTAATATGTGGACATAACATCTGCCTTTGTGGTATTGAGTGTTAATTTAATTTTATTTTTTACTATTTTAAAAAAATATTTAAAATATATTTTTGTTGCAATTGATTTTTGTATTTTATTTGAACTTATTTTTCGATATTGTTATGCAGATGTCTAATATCTGTGCCTTTGAGAAAGTTGAAAAGTTAGGTGAGAAAGGCAGATATCTCAGTTTAATTTTTCTAGTAATTTTCAAGATGAGAGAATTATTACACATTGATATTCTTTTGTCCTTTCATATCATAAAATACTCTAAAATATGAAGCATCTAAGCTCTCTATTTTGTTCAGCCCACTGTTGAGAGGTACCTTGTTTCTCCACTTTCTATGGTTGGATGTCCATACAGTGATAGTTGGATTTCTAAAAAAAGAATTTAAAAAAAACTGCTGAAAAAAAAGTTTTTCATTTAAAAAAAAAAATTGAGTAGTTTTCTCTTTATGGGTTAAAAATTCTTCCAAATATTTTTTTTGTTTCATTGAAATATCCTTTTAATCCATGTTTATATTCTCACTGTGTAAGAAGCATTTACTGTTATGTCCTAACACAGCTTGAGAGAACAGCTTGTAAAACTATTGTTTAATTCTGGCGGAGCAAATCCAGCCAAACAAGTGGAGATAGATACATTTTCACCTTCACTCAGCCTCTTACGTACTTTCCTCACTTTCACTCAGCTTTGTAGATACTTTCCTCACCAACCTCTTGAAAAGAAATCATTGATATTAAGTAACAATTTCAATCTGATATCAATAGTTAGAATTAGAATTTCTAGATTATTTACAACTTTGTCTTTATGTTGCTAGTTTTATCAACCACTGATCCTATCTATGAAATGATTCACTTTTTTAATGGATGAGAAATTTTCAGTAACATTCTTTTATCACAATTTTTTTTATTTACCTTCCAAGATTCAATTAAAAAATTTTTTTCTTCTTCAGTTGGTGCTCATTTGATTTACCCTATTTACTTAATTTTCCATCCAACTTCTTGATCTCTATCCATTGGTTCAGATCAAAACATTCCCGGCTAGAAATACGTAAATCCACCCATTTATGAAAAATAAGAAGTATTTGAATTTTTTCAGTTAATTTTTTGAAGATTTTTTTATTTAACTAACGTTCCTAAATTGGGGCACTTCTGATACTTATCCAAATTTGAGGATGTGTTATTGAAAATCTGTGGCATATAAGAATGTCTTTTTTCTAATTTTTAAAAGGGATAAAATACATTTTATGTTGGAAATTAAATCAACCAAAGACAAGATTACAATGTCCAGTAATAGTTAACTTTGAAATTTGGAGCACATGTATGCAATGTATTTGTAATATATAATGCATTCATTGCTCTACCAGTAAAAAAAGGCTTTTGTATGAACATTTTTTTTATCATCTTGTGTTTACTGCCTGTAAAAATAAGCCTCAGCTTCATTTTATGCTAACATTTCCTCCTTGCTTTCGTAGGCCTAATTTCATTTTATTTATAGAACAATATTAAGCACAAAGCCATAAAATGATTTTTGTCCGAAGACCTATATTTTTTTAGCAATGATTGACTTCTCTCATTTCTGAAGCACTTTGACCAGAGGCCGAAGTGACCTTTACTTTTTGTATTTGCTTAATAAACTCAAGAATGAATCTATGTGACTATTTTAAAGCTCTCTCTGGCTTCTCAAAATATTTTCAATTAAGATTACGCAAAAACATTACAGTAATTACTGCAAAATACCTGTATTTTATATTGCTCAAGATTGTTCCAACTTGACAACTTTTGTCAAATTTTATTGCCGTATATATTTTCTTTGTGCTTGATTTTCTAACCTAATCTTTTGATCTAATTGTAAACAGGCTCCTTTTATTGGAAACGATTTCTCTGTCAGAAGTGAATTTATAAGAAGGAATGTAGAAATTGAAATTGTAAAACTCCTTTTCAAAACCATGTTGATCAGCAATTAATAACAGTATTTTCTTCATTTTTGTTCCTTGGGATTCCTTCACTTTTGTTCCATTGAAAAACTAACAGGATTTGTGAGTTTTTCAAGTTTAAAGACTTTGAGTAGCTTTTTGTTTTTCTGTTGATAGGCCTTTCTTCCCCCTCAATTGAGTTGATGAAAACTTTTTCTAAAGGTTTCTACATTACCGATTTATGTTGACATCATTGAGGATTAAGATAGATATCAGATAGATTATCATTCTGATAATTACTCTCATACTTTTTCATTCTAACCAAAAGCAATTTTTTCTGTTATTCTGATTCAAAGCAACTTTTAGCATTTTGTTAGTCATATTTCATCTAGTCACCTATTAAAAAAGAAATCATCTCATGGTTTGACAGCATTAATCATTTATTAATTTTGAAATGATGGAAAAAAAAATAACAGAAGATAGTCTTTACAGAAAGATTTCCTGTATGAGGTGATGTAGTATATTGATAACCCTTTCATGACCATTGAATATAACAAATGTAGTTTTGCAGATTTTAAAAACAATTGCTTGTCTTTAATATTTCTTTTCTAATATTTCAGACTATTATCAATATCCTTGAGCTTAAAATGCATTTCTAAACTGTGTTCCTGTTTGCAAAATTCACTCTCACATTACTTGGTTTATACTTTCTATTAGTTCAACCAAGTATAGACATCTTTATAAGTGAAGAGGATAGGACCGGATGCCTTCACCCACCTTGCTCCACCCTTCTGCTCGAATCTGAAATGATAGCGCTGCAAATTTAGAAGTATTCATCTGGCATGTGAGTGCATGTGTATATATATATATATATATATATATATATATAAATGGCTGATCTGTTTATCAACCATTTTGTCTAATCGATTGCTTTGATCTTCTGCTGTTTTTCTTTTCCATTTCTCCACTAGTCAGTCCTTATTTGTTGCTGATCTCAATTTTGTTTGCAGCAGCCAGTCTATTGTAAATATCTACATGATCAATAGAATTACGCTTAAATTGCTTCCCTATTGATTCAAAGAGTAGTTTTGATTGTCAGAAAAAGGTTTAGAATTTAATCACAAACTCTTTTATACTTCTGATTTTGTTCCGATGGAAATTAGTATTAGATGTTATTGGTTAAATTCAGCTTTAGTATTCGGACAAATTCATGAAGCACTTGGTGAGGAACAAACTCACTTGCAATACCATGTAAAACAAGCATAATAAATGTAGCCATATTGCAGGTGTCCTTATATAATAGAGATTTGATTTGATTTGATTTGAGTTGTAAGCATAGATGTTTAGTTCGCATTGTGACTATTAAATGATTTTTGCGTAGATTCACTGAGACTCCATTTTGAGAGACACCAATTTTCAAAATCATTTGATCTCTGAATTTGTTGCTGTCACCCAACATTTCTCATTATTTCTAGTTTGATCAAACATTTGTCAAGTTGATTTCAGGTTTCATTTCAGCTTAGCTGTCTTGATATCACGCATACAGGCCACAACAATGAAGCTAGAGGACTGTAAATTTCAACATTTACTCCCTATTGCAGATAGAAAATTAACCAATCCCCTAACTAAATTGGGTTTTTAGAGGGAGGGGTTTCAATTAACAGTGTGAGTTCATTAAATGAGCATTCATGCTTGTTATTTTTAAAAATTTATAATTTTTAGTGATCAATGACTAACAAAAGGTGAGAGAAGTAACTTATTCATGCTTTTCCAATTTTTAAATGATCATCACAAACATAGCAAGCTACCAAAGATGTTAGCCATGTGAAGGTTTCTATTGAGTGATTAACCAGACCTGTTCTATATATTCTTATATTGTCCGTAAACTGATGTAATTTCTCAACAAGGATTCATCTATTTTGATCTGGCTTGAAAAAAAAAGAAAAAAAAAGAAAAAAAAAAAAAAACAACTCCAAAAAACAAAAAAATTATCCTTTGTTTTGTATGGATTATACATTTTTCTCTTACAGGTTTAGCAATGAATTATAGAAGTCTGTTTTGATTATAGAGCATCTATCTCCATTACCTTGATGTAATGTAGAAAAGGAGAGGCATTTTTATGGTAAAACTTTGATACAAAGGAAGTTGTTACAACACTATGTAAGAAATATGCACTGGCTGAGTGAAGAGGTTAAAGGTCATTTTTTTTCTTTTCTTGTTAGAAAGTATTTTGTCCAATTATAACATTGAGATGAGAATCAGAATTCCATTGATGGGAGAAGAGGTTCTGATCACCACGAGTCAAATCTTTGGACTCTCTATTATTTTTGTTTGTACTTGCAAAACATCATTACAAACGCATATTCCCACATCTATGCCTACATGCGCACACAGATTTTTTTTCTCATCTTGGGAATATTGCTAGAGTTAGTGTAGATATGAAGAAAAGAACTTTATGAAAATGATTTTTAACAATTTTTGAAGGTTTGTTCTGCTTCTTCTGAAATGAAAGTAGCTACCTCACTTTTATTTCTATTTGGCCAAACTCCCTCAAAAAACACTTTAGAATAGCAGCCCAACCATTCCACATCTATGTTCTGTGATAAAATCAATTACATGAAAGAAGAGAATAATTTGTCATTTTAAAGAGTAATTACCATTGAGGTATAACAATTATTGACTTTCACTTTTTACCCAACTTGATACATCAAATGATGATTGTATCTTCAAGGTATGAGAAAATAGGTTTTGAAAACGAATTCTTTTCAAGATGAAGTTTTTTTTTTTTAGTATGACTCATGGCAGTGAACTTTTCTCCATATTTAATAATTTTGTTCTGCTATTTTCATTAAAAACTGTTTTATAAAATTTAGTTCCCTCAGTTGCGTCAAGACTATTTTGAAAGAGTTTAATATAATATATATAAACATGAAGACTTTTCAAAAACTATATGCATGCGATCTTCACATTTTAAACCATAGGGCAATTTTCTAGTTATATTATAAGTAAATGAATCTGAGGTTATCCGGAAATGGTTCTTTATGTGATGCCAAACCATTTGTATATTTTCTGGCTTCTTTCATTTCATCCCTGCATATCCTCTTCATCCAGCCCCCCCCTTTTTTTTTGTACATTATATTGCAACCTCCTCGTGTATACAGTCTCACTGATCTCTAAGTGAATATAGTGTAACATTTCTGCTAGTTAGAGAGCTTATCTTGTGATCCAAGTCTGTTAATTAACCATCATGTCACAATAGCCCACCCCCGGAAGGTTAGGATTAGGGTGTGTACACTGCATACACAAATTTTAACTTCAATAATTCAACTGCATTGTTTGGTTGAACTATTTTTCTTCCTGAAGTAGTATAATAGAAATTCCTGTTTCTCAGCCAGTTTTCTATTTTATCAAGGTTTCCTTCTCACAAACTGCCACTATCTATTAGGCAGGTGTTGAAAATTTTGCTCTTTAACTCTATCCTTTGAGTACTGTCTTCTTAGAACAATGCTTATTCCATATTCTGCTTAACTTCATTTCTAGAAAGTTTCTCTTTCACTTCATCTGATGATTGTGCTATTTTGTGGAATTAATGGGCTATCTTGTCAGTCACTTGTTTAGTATTTGACAATTAACTCCTACCACATTGATTTATTTGTGCTGAGAGGTAGAAGTGAAAATTTTTCCTTTGCTGTAAATCTTTTAAAGATTAAACACTCATAATTTACTAAGATTATTTCTATTTCTGAAAACTGAATTGTTAACAATTATAATAGTAACAATTGGAACTATTTTGTATTGTTTATACAAATACTAAATATTACCGGTGACATAACTTTCATGAAAATAAATAGAGAGGTTGTTTTGAAAAATCTCGAGAATGTGAATGAAAAAAAAAAAAAAAAAAAAAATCTATTCTATTTTTTTCATGTTTAGTATATTTGATAATTATTCATTTATGTGTGACTGCAAGATCAAAAGGAAACTTGTCATTCATTTTTATTTTTTTGCTTGAAGATGTATGTGTTCTGTTTATTTGCTTCCAGATTCAAGAGCTTGATTGCTTTTGTAAATGAATTGAATTTTTCAATTCTTAAAAGAAAAATGAACAAGGTTGCTAGAAGGGGAGATAACCCAAACTTTGTCAACCCTGGTTCAAGAAAAAAAAAAAAAAAAATCTACCATTTCCATTAATAGTGAGAAAAATACCTTACCACCAAATACTGACCCCCCCCCCCAGTTGGGGAAGGTAGAAGTGAAATTTCTGTATAATCTTGATAGGTTTACTGTCCTTCATGTATTGTGAAAAAGATTTTTGACTAATGACCAAAATTAAAGTTTCTTGAATTTACATTGTTATAAACGGATCTGAAAACTCTAGTGAATCTAACTTTAAATTTATTTCAACTATTAAAAAAAGTGGGGTGGGTGATAGCCAGATAGAAAACATTAAATTATCAAGATAACATTTAAAACTATTAAGAAAAAATATGAGATATCTAATGTCTGATTTAGTAGAAAAATGTTATAGAATTCAGTTTCTTCATTCTCAAATAATGCTGAGGTTTCACTTCTTGAAATATTTGGCTTTTTGAATGGTTTCATAAAAAAATACTCTTGGATTTACTTGGTTGGTGTGCAGGTTTGAATGATAATTTTTATGACCACTCTATGAGTGAATTATAGTAAACCATCAATAAATCGCTTTTGTTACCAATAAAATGGTCAGTCAAACTAGATTGCTATCCATTGTGCTATTTATTATCTATTAGCTAGGCAAGTAGATGTTAATTGTTTATTTTTTTGACCCAAATATTTCTACCTCTCCGTAATGGGAGGGACTGTAACACCCCAGCTTCCATAATTATTGTCTACATCAACAATTTAGTTGTATTTACATCGTTTTGCTATGATTACATCCAGTCAAACAAGTATCATTAATCTCAGTATAAAATGAGTATACCTACCCTGTTATGCATGAGACTGAAGTTCCATTCCTTGCTTTCACAAATTAGTTTATTTCAGCCTCAAATCAAAGTAACTGTATCTACTGAATATGCTAGACAGAAATGTTACTATATAATTTTTTGCAACTGCCAATCTGTAAATGAGGCCTTTCTCTAACAGTTGCAGAAATGCTGTGGCAACCAGAGGAAGCTCCCACCTTGCAGAGCTGCCTTTTTTCTCCTGATAGGTTTGGCAAGAGGAATCATTTGGTAGACTTGGTCTGCTATGTGTTCCTGTTGGCCTCTAATGAAAGTTGATTCCATATGGGGGAGGGGGGTCTTTTCTTTTTTTTAATGAGTCATTGTGGCTGACAGAGTAATAGTTTGTACTTTGTCTCTAAATAGGAGGCTCTTTGGTAGCTGGTGGGGCCTCCATCTTCATCATGTGGCTTCAATACTTATGGCAATGGCTGACCTGAGGGTCCCTCGGATGAAATAGCTCAGATGCAATTTGAGAATCCAAACTTGATAGCTATCAACATGAAAAAAAATCAGGAACCAGCTGTCTCACCATTAAGCTAAATTATTCAACTGAATTTTTGTCTTTGGCCATTTGCACATAATTATTAACTTTTTTTTTCTATCAAGTAGTGGCTGTTGGGCTTATCTGATAAAAGTTTTAGATTTTGCAAGTATCTGGACATTGAGCAAATTGTCTGCTTGCAGTCAAATTTATGAATACATTCACTGTGTTCCTAACTAATTTTGTTAAGACTAAGTGAGTCTGCTGATAAAAATTCATGCTTTAGAAGAAAAATTCATTTGTCTAGAGAAAAATCAAATTCTGAAATTATTTTAAGAGGGACCTACTGATCTATCTGAACTGCCGTCCTGTTCCTCCTTTTGCTTAGTTACACCATTAATTTATAACTGCGGATGCCAAAAAGGAAAAAAAAATCTATTGTTTATAGCATTCATTCTACCATGTCTTACCCTGCCTTTAAGACTAGAGACAAGTCAAATGCAGGTACACCCCCACATACGGAGCTAGAATATTAACAGCTGTCAGAGTTATTATTGCATGATAAAGTTCAGATAAATTCTCATGGCTCTAGATAAATAAATCTTTTCTTTCTAACTGGTTTTGCTTTTCTTTCTTCCTATTTTGGGTAACATGAATTTATGGAGTGAGAAGGAAATCCAGATTTCCTCACTCCTGCAATGTTGGAAGTGCTATTTCACAAAATCCAACCTGAATTTGCATTTTTTTTTTTTAAATTGTTTTGTACTCTCTCAAGACAGGAATATGTCAATGTATCACAGATGACTTTACTCAAGTAGCTAGCATAAACTTCAGAGGACAATTCTCAAAGGTACAATCATTAGATATATATGTGTAAGTAGCATTGAGATGAACACTTACTCAATGAACATTTGGTTGGGAAGTTATTGAGTTGGCATGAAGATTTCATTACCCCACAGTAGAAGAAACACACAGCTTCCATCAGACATCTTAACTGCATAAGATTTTAGAATCAACTTTTCACAAGGTTTTTCAAATTTTTTTTTTTCTCCCCACTTAATTATGATTTCCAACTTATCTAAAACAATTCAAATGAAACATGTTATAAAATGGGGTAAGTAGACTCAAAATCAATGACATGTTAATAAGGTTTACCTTGGTCAATAAACTGATGACTTGGAGCAAACAATATCAAATCAGAAATACACAGCTTCCAACATAAGCAGAGAACTATTCTCACATTTGAAAAAAAAAAAAAAACATGAAATTGAACAAACACCATTAAAACAAATAGTTCAAATGTATGTAAGGGATAAAAATGGTTGGCTGACGAGTGCCGACTAAAATGGAGGACCTAATGTCGAATGGAGAAAAGTTTCATTTAATTATGCTAAATACCTCTGGAGTATTTTTCCCCAAAAATATTTCACCTGTTGTGTTATGGCATGCTGAGAGACATCAGTTCTGAAATATTGTTGGAGAACTGGTGTCCTAAGTATTCTAGGGCTAGTTGTAAGCACTAGTGTTTTGTTCACTCTGGTTTGGTCCTAAAATTTAAATTTACAATTGAATATCAGTGGAGGTACTTGGTCAGACTACACCCTCCAGCGAATTGTTTGATATAAATCTTACTTTTGTTGCAAAAGGCTTTTGGAGTTGTATAGATTACTGATTTTGAATTTTCTTTCAATAAGATACTGTTACAATTAAAAGAATAAGTTTGAATGAATTCTAAACAAAACGTAAGTTATATGAATAAAGGTGAGTAAAGTCTTGTCAATTTCCTTGGAATAAAGTTCCTTTAGTTTTTTCATCTAACTTAAATGCTTTGTGTATGTCCTTAAAGTTTCTGATTCTGTAGTAAAAGTGATTTACACCTAGAGGAAAAAAAAAAATGCGGCAAAACAGTTCTTTCGAAAGTAATTAGTTCTCTCATCATATAGTGGAGTAAAGGTGTGTGATTGAATTTTTATTTTAGCCAGTTGTGAATAGTGTCTATACATCTTGTCAAAATAGTAGAAAAAAAAATAAAAATAAATAAAACCAAACAAATTTTAGTGTATGCTCATGAAAATTGATTTTTGTGGGTCTAGTTTTGGCCTATAACAAGGTTATTTAGAGTTATTGCTGGAGCATTTTACTGTATTGTTTGGTTTTTTGGTATATGTTTTCGGGAAACTTTGTTCCAACTTACTTTGAAGTTTTAGTTTTGTTTTATATCTTGCTGAATAATGTAGGGAAGGCAGTACCAATATTGTGAAATTTTGCACATAGGATGTCGAAAATGATGCATAAATGAAAAATTTAATTCAAAGCAATAACACTTCTGCGCTTTACTCCACTATATATTGAGAGAATGAAGAATTACTTTCATAGGAAATGTTTTTCTATTTGGTCAAATACTGAAGAAAATCATAGTGTATCATTGTAAAAAAAACAATGTAAGTAAACATTTCATGTACATGTCTCAAAGTAGCTAAAATTGATAAGACTAAAGATAAATGAGATCCATTTAGTATTTTTGAAACTTTGATTTCATCCTAAACAAAATACATATAAGGTTGAACATAACAGTATTTTATTGGTGGTGGTGGTGGGGGGGTTCAAAATTGGAATAAAACTTCCCAGTCAATTAAATAATTTGCAAAGAAGTGGGGGCACAGTCTGACTTGATGCTACCACTGCTATGCATTATTATGCATAGCAGTGGTAGCATTTCAGAACAAACCCTCTGAGGGCAAAATTAGTATTTACTGCCAGCCCTCGGATTTTTGGTAAGATAGGCAAACATAGTGTGATTGAATAAGACTTACATTTTCAACATGATGTGATTGAAAATACAAATGACAGAAGATATAATATAGATCCGCTCAATAGTTGCTGTGTGGCTAAAAATACATCAAGTTAAGATGGTTGAAAGCCTTTGTGAAAACGTGCTTAGGAAGTAACTAAAATTTGAATAGTCAAAAATATCACAGCTTGCAGAAAGAAGCAAATCCAGCTGAACATGAAATGGTATAAAGAAAAAAGAAAAAAGCTGAAATTTACAGAATAGAATTAAAATGTTTGGGTGAGAGTGTAAGCATTATAAACACACAAAGGCAGCTTAGGACTTCGCTGCTTGAAAAATAATTTTGCCATAATAAAAAGCTATCTGCTTTGGACAAATCTGAATGCAGATGTTGCTTTTGTAAAAATAACTGAAATAAGTATTTGTTGTATTAAAAAAGTACTTTGGAATAACGCAAGGGACAAGATTGTCTTCTCTGATAGAAAATAATGTAGTTCCGTTCTAAAAAAAATTGATAGGATTTATTAATTTGGCTTACATGATGTAAAAGTGAAATGTCTGATTTTGTATTCTGTAGGTTTTCATCCACAAAAACGAAAGGATAGAATAATGTAAAGGAGCGGGGATGTTTTATTATGGTTGAATAATGAAAAGAAAAAAAAAAAATCTGGTTTTGAAATCACATACACTAAATGTGCGGACATTGAGGGCAGAAATAGTATATAATATTCACTCAATGTAAACACAGTTAATGTTAACATTCTTTTGTTGCGGAAAGTAGTTTGTGTATTGTATATAAAAATAAATATGTATATAAGCAATTAAAAGAAGGAAAAAAAAAAAAAAAAGCATATATCATAAACCCATTTGAGATTATGATGAATTCAAAGTTTGTGCAAGAATATACAGATTTTGTGTTTCTGAAGATGTGGAAGGAGACCAAGATAAAATCTGACCAATTCCAGTTTCTAGTAGTTACACATATACCCCAACCAATTGTAAATATTTTCAAAATTCTTATTCCAGGGTTGGGGAATCAAAGAAGTTTTTTGTTCGCTTATTGGTATTTCTGGTTCGAAGCCCAAATCTGAAAGAGAAAAAAAAAAAAAAGTTATGGAAATGCTGAAAGGAGATTATATTGAGTTTCCTAACAAATTTGTTGATTAAAACAGGAAAGTAAAGCTTTTCAAAATTTTACTCAACTTTATTCTGATTGAGGCTTGAAAATTGATAGGAATATGTATAAATCTTAATAAAATGTTCAATTTCAAATTTAGTGTTTATTAAAAAAAATTGGATGCTCTTGAGCCAAAAAGTGAAATATTTTTGTGACGGTCTGCAATTTGAAAAATAAAGAAACAGTTCTATGGCAATAGAAACAAAACTTCAAACTCAGGTAGAAGAAAATGGTATGAATATTTACTTGTGAGGACAACTACACTCACGGTAATTAACCATTACACCAAGATGATGATGGTATACCAAGTACATAGACATAATTACTGTCTACCATTCATTCACTTGAATATCTATATCATTATCTTTTATGTGTCTCATAGTAATGAGCTTGTCAAGGCAGCACATTCAACTGACTTTTACATTTATTATATGAGCCTCATCACTACAGAAAATTTAGTAGCTGCTTCAATGATTAATTTAAATGGGTGTTTACTTAGGCGTAGGTGTCACTTCACTGCACTTGCTTGATGATGAGCTTGATGTGGGGGTTATGCCAACTGGACCTAACATACTGTGCAGCACTAAAAATGGAGAAAGAAAGGGGTAGTGTCAAAATTTACAAGAGAAACTCAGCAGATATAGAAACAGAAAATAGAAATGTCAATTTCTACGATGACCAAAAATGTACTTGAGACCACAGAAATCTAAGATTCCCAATTTCAAAAAACAATTGTCATTTTGGGGAATAATCAATAAAGACAAGAACGATATTTTCTCAGACTTAGAAAAATAAGGAGTTGAATCACATTTCAGTGTTTAGAAGGGTAAAATGAGAATATACTTTTATTAGTAAAAAATGAGAAAAAAGATGTAGAGAATACAGACAGACAAACCCCTCAATAATTCTTCGCCCATATTTTTTCACCTTTAATGCTAAATGATAGATTGCTATGTGAAGATTAAATGCTCATTCTAATCTTTCCGTAGAACTGTCAAAATATAGAATGAACATTTTCCTGATCATATTCAATACAAATTTCTTTCCATTCTCTGGGATTGTGCTTGAATTCAACCACTTTAGTTTCTTCCTCTTCTTGTAAACTTCACAGTAAGTGTGAGAGAGACAGATAAAAACAACCAAACCTTGTTTTTCATCTGGTGTAATAGGGATATTTTCATCTGGAAAGTTTTCTGGTTGGAGATAACTATTCCAATAATCTGTTGGGAGAGTCAGCAACTGCTCCATCACCTGGAAAGAGAAATCCTATCAAAACAGCAATTCTTGACTGGCAGGCAGAAGGGTATAACACAGAAACATGGTCAAATTGTTGAAATATAAAACTTGAGTTCAGTAACGGAAAAAAACTTGATGTATACATCGAGTAAGAACCAAGAAGTTCATGGTTCAACCTCAAGAGATTGATCATCTACTTACCTTTGGCACACTGAAGGAAGGAGAGAATTAGCAAAACATAAGCAAAACAAAATTGGTGGAACATTTTGGCAGCTACAGAATTTTCTGTCACCATTTTGCTGTGAGGAACTTGAAACAGATTTCAAAGTACAGAAACATACTGACTACTATACAAATAGAATTATTTTCTTGCGCCAATCTTGGGAATTGGAGAGTTGACCTACCAGCATTTGAAACCTTGATTTCACCGACAAATACCAAAGAAACATCTAGCAAAGCAAAAAAAAACAAACCCAAAACAGCTGAGTATTAAAGATACATATTCCAAGAAATTAGGACTAAATCTATCTAGTAGCTGAGCCCCCAGAAAAAAAAAATCATGAGCTTCACTGAAACATTACAAAGATAGAACTCAAAAACTTTGACCCATCATCAGTAGCATTACAGATTGTAATCAAATCATCTACAATGACAAAAAGAAAACATGTTCATCTTTTTAAAAGTTCCTAAGAAAGATAGAATCACTGACCATTGATTGAAGTTTGGTTTCCTGTAAGATATCTTTGGCTTGAGGTTCAGGATGAGAAAATCCCACAATTGTTGGACCAAATACTTTGGCCAAATTCTGGACAGGCATTCGACATGCTGTAGTCTGGCCAACCCTGGAGAGAAAAAAAAAAGTGACCATACAAATTTGAGAAAAACAGTTTATTCTTTCAAAAAACAAAAACAAAAAAAAACAAACTTCATATATGTTTGTTGCTGACAAATGTTCTAATAAGAGATCAAGATTTATACCTTAAGAAAAAATCCCTTGTTCCAACATTACTAAAAAAAAAGATATACAAACTCGTTAAGTGAAAATGTTGTCAATAACAGAAGAAATCTTCATTATCAGTGCAGCGGATAATCAGGATGATTGTGCACTTTTTCAGAAAAAGCATGAAATTTCTCAGATAGTAAATATCATAACATTAATTCTCAGTGGTCAGATTTCACCTGAGGAGAAATTTAAGGTGGCCACCAGGGGACTCCATCTAATGTTCAAACATATCTAATTTAGGAATCAAACAGAGTAGAATAACATTGAAGGCAACATTTTGAAGCAAGCTGAGAATGCCAATTCATTTTGATACTTTGAGAGCACCAGAATCCAAGCAAATTCATTTAGATCAAGGTCGATATAAGAAAACAAAAAAAATTGAAAAGACATTCTTTTGGCAATTCATCAAGTGTTGGGCAGCATGTTGACTGTTACAAAATCATCTAGCTGAGATGTCAAAGTATGTGTACAACTGATGTGAAAGAAGCATCTTGCCAATTTTTTCAATAACGTGATAGACCAGAATTTATGTTATCATTTGCAATAATTTCTCATATTTTTCACATAAGTGGAAAAAAAAAAAACAAACCCTTACCTGCCTCAATGTTTTTTTGTTGTTTTTTTTTATATCAGGTATGCTTGATAACACTAATAATCTACTACAGTGTGACCACTGGGAAGGTATAATTTTCAATATGGGCATTTCAAAGATTACTTGTTCATTATTTACCCTAGGCAATTTTTAAAACATTTCTTTGTAGTCAAAAGTGTGCTTGATAATGGATCAAAATTCTACCACAGTCTGACCATCGAAGAAGAATAAATTTCAAATTGACTGCGCAGTCATTAAATGTGCAATCGTTAAATGCCCATTATTACTCCAAGTATCAGTCATTTTGAAAATTTAAATATTAACTCCTAAATCTTGAAACTGCTCCTGAACCCATTGGAGCACTTAGAGGAATAGAATTTTTTCAACCATGTAACCCCCTTGTAAGGTAAGTGACTTTGATCAGAGATCATTCCCTTGAATTAATATTTTGATTTTTTTTAATACGAATTTGAGAGTTAAAGAAGAAAAACAATTTATTTTATGGTTTTCTGCAGAGAGCACAAGATAAACAGTTCCCATTTAAGAAAAATGAAAAAGAGAAAGAATTATACAGTCAGAAAGGGAAATGAATGAAGGTTACTTACAGTTGTAAGTGTTTAATAAGAAAGGCCAAAGTATCTCTGTTGGCTGGAGGTAATTTGTTGATGGCTTCATACAAAGCAGCATAAATGCGATCTTTATTGCTGCCATTTTCTACAAAAAAAAAAAAAAAAAAAAAAAATGAAAATTTAAATCAAATAGTATGAAAGCTAATTCTTGTAATCAAATTTTTTTTTCCAATTAAAGGATTTGAATGAAGTGCTAGTGAATCAGATTTAAAATCCAGTTTTTTAAATTTACCAGTGACAGCCTTAACAAATTGTGGCCACAATTTGTAAGTGATGAGGGATTCTTTCAGATTTCTTAAAAAGTCTTTCAGACATGCACAAACTACGTTGATGTCATCAACAAGGCCCTGCAAAGAGAGGAAAAAGACATTTTCTAGATCAAAAAGAGAAAAAAAAAAAAAATTCAAAGAGAAAAGGCAATTTTTTTTTCTCAAACCAGATAAATTGTTAATGAATAGTATTTATTATAGCACAAGTTAATCCCCCTGAAGAAATTCAGTTATACTAGGATTTCTATGATATTTTTCTTCTTTATTCAGAAAATAAACTACTGAATTTGTTTCAGTGAAAGAGTCTCTTGTTTCCAATGGAGCGGAGGAGTTTTTGCCAGAGGAATAGAAAAGTCATACGAAGCATAACGTAAGGAGATAATTCTGACATAAAATTAATGTTTTTGCATTTTGCACTGCCATTGATTAAAATTCAAAAACACAATTCAAGATACTTGAAAAATCTTACCTAATTATTTTACAAGCTCAATTCATTTCAACTTGAAAGGAAAAGTAATCATCTTAATTGTCTTCAATTTTCTGAAGATATCAAAGATTAAGAAAAAAAGTATAAATGAAATTTTTCCTCAGAGGAATCACATATAATCCTGATGAATTAACTTACCAAGTTTGGTGTTGATTTGCCTTTCCAAAATTTCTCTTTTAGTTCTTTTACTTGGCGTTCAGCACTGCAGAGATAAGAGTGCAATGAAAAGTTGAGAAAAACCTAATGTTAGGAGGGAAAAAATGCATCAAGTCATGAAATTTTCTTGACTGACTCAACCACTAAGCAGTTTAAAAGAGCAAAATCATTCAAATCTGGATAAGTAAACAACACTGATTGGGTCCTCTGAAGATTGAAAGTCTAGAAGAATAACTTGGCTAATTTACCTCCTCTCTTCAGTCAAACATTTCAGTATGTCAGGGACAAGACAAGACAAGCTTAAAAACAATACAGACTGAATAATCACAAGAGCAGATTAGGGGGAAGCTATAGTCATTTTGGGGTTGGATGAATACCTCTTAGAAGCGAACACACAACTAAATAACCTAGAATTTTCACAAAGAACTACATTATGATCCCTTTAACGAATACAAAAACAATAACCCAATCCCTAGCAGAGTTATACAACAACACGATAGATAAAGGAACGCAGAATATATTTAAACCCACTTCCACAAAACCCACAAGGTTCTACCTACTTCCCAAAATCCACAAACCAAATAACCCAGCGAGACAAGTCATCTCTTCACTAACTGCCACATTACCAAACTATCTAAATATGTAGATCATCACAGCCAAACCTTAGCAGCGCGAGTCAAATCCTACACATGAGACACTACTAAACAAAATCAAGCACATCACAACAATCCCAGACTAAGTACTACTAGTCACTATGAATATCAAATCTCTGTACTCTAACATTAAACACGACGAAGGCATTCTAACATTCAAAGAAGCCCTTAACAATAGAACCACTAAAAAACCAAGAACTGAAACAATTACTGCCCTTATGTAACACATTTCAACTCTAAATAGCTTTGATTATAGACACTTCCTCCAGGTGAAAGGCTGTGCCATGGACACAGTAGTGGCCCCTTCCTATGCTAACATCTTTGTGGGCTAATTCGAAGAAACCCACATATACCCAAAGATATACAATGATAGCATCTTCTTTGTTAGATATATAGATGATATTCTTTTTTATCTACACAGGAGATGAAGCTAAACTGGAGAATTTCTTTGCATGTGTTAACTCAGCACAGGATTCAATTAAACTTGATTATGTAACATCTACTGACTCCATAGCTTTCCTATAAAGCCTGCATATACGTAGATAGTGATAGAAACCTCCCAAGTACCCTCAACACTAAACCCAGAGACACTCAAAATTACCTCCACTCTAAGTCAACCCACTTCCTTCACCTAAAAAAGAGCCTACCATTTTCACAAGCACTTAGAATTAGAGGAATTCACTCTACAGATAGTGAACTCAACAGACACAACCCTAATCTTCTACAACATTTCACTAAATGAGGATATTCACAAGAGGATACAAATAACCAAATGAAAAAGGCACCCACAATATCCAGATATAAACCGTTAGGCTCTCTAACAATAATACACCTGACTGCATACCACTTATAACCACCTTCAACAACACACTCCCACCCTTAACACATATTATCAATAAGAGAATATCCTCACACTTAAAACAGACCCCAAAACACCAGACATGATTAGCAGCAACAATATAATGGACAATAAAGTCTCACATAACAACATCCCTGAAACCACTAAATTCTGTCAACTGTGCAATAAAAGAAATAATGTATGTTGTAACCACCTCTAATACACGAACACCTTCTGTAGCTCTACCACTGATGAGAGTTTCTACGTATACCATAGCACTGTCGTAGCAAAAATATTATATACCTCCTAGAATATAATAAATGCAATTTACAATACATAGGCAAGTCTGAGTGGCAATTCAACATTAGACTTAATAACTATATACACAGAATTAAATCACAAAACCATCCCATTCCATTCCCTGTAGAACTGTGACACTAGGGGACCAGGAGTCCCCCGTGTCCTAAAAATTACTATGGTTATTACCAAAGGAGTTATCTGTATTAAAGGGTTAATCTACAACTGAAAAGGTAAAGGGTTAATATGTTTTTGGGGTGCTGTGGGAGGTTGGGAGTTGTGTGCTTCTAAGTGCGGGCACCTACAGTTTCTCAATTTAATGTGTTCTGTCCCTGGGTTGCAAAAACAAGTACTTTTAGAGAAGTTCTCTTCCTGATTCGATGACCAGATAGGGGCTTGATATGTTTTTGAAATACTGTAGGAAGTTGAGAATTACGTGCTTCCAAGTACGGGCACCTGCAGTTTCTCAATTTAATGTGTTCTGTCAAATCCCTGGGTTGCAAAAATAAGTACTTTTAGAGAAGTTCTCTTCCTGATTCGATGACCAGATAGGGGCCAATGTCTGGGGTTTCGAAAGAAAAGTAATTTGCAGAGTTCTTGAAAGAGGGGGAGGCTAATTGATGATCTTGGACGGACTTGCGTCGCGAGACGGATGAGGGTCAATATTTGGGATTTTCTGGAAGGATCGAGATAACGTCAACAGGAAAAGAAAGAAAGGAAGTTAATTGATTTGTTTGGACAAAGTGATGTCATGGAGGGGGCAGTGTTGGTGCCCGGGGATTAAATAGGAGGGATTTTTGTAACAGTGCGAGTAGAGTTGGGGGTTCGAGAAGAGAACGCTACCAGTCTCTCTTGTTAGCCAGTCCGTCTTTGTAACCGTCAACCGCTGCTACCATCAAGTAGACTATCGTTCGTGACATGAGAGACCAGTCAGTTTGACTTAGATGAAAATCGGCCGCCTCTCTTTTCAACTGCGAATAAGCATTTCCCGTCTCCAGAGATATTGATAATCAATACTCTATATAAAACAGTTAAACAGAATTTCGACTTGTTGCCTGTTTTACTAACCCAGTACCACGGCTGGTTTGGTGTAGTTTGTGAGACCATCACTTAGACGCTGAAGGTCTACAGAACTACACTTCTGCACCCCCGAACTCAATTTTGGCATGGACGCTAGATTCACAATCATTGAATAAATAGAAAAAAAATACACCCACTGACATAACTAAAATTCTAGAAAGACATGAAGATATGTGGATTAACAAACTTGAAACTCTCTCCCCAATGGACTTGACACAAAACTTAACCCTAAACAGACAGACCTCTAAATCATAATCCTCCCACTCACAACAACCTCACATCCACACGAACCCATACCTATTCAAACCTTTATATGGTATTCCACTTGTACAAATCAGAGCCAACAAACTTCCAATGACCTGTAAGGTTAATACATATGAAGTTCCTTGACCTCATCACCCCACCATCTATACCATCCCCAACTTACCCACACAATCCAATACTAAACCACTACCCTGATACCCTGCTACCACTAGATTCCAACTTTTGCTTCCCAAGCGAAGCATCTGATGGTAAATTCATTTTCCACAGAAAATTTTCAACCACTGAATGGTACACACACAGTGCACATGCTACTG
>CAUOPZ010000259.1:5000-17500 GCA_963457665.1 Thysanoteuthis rhombus | reverse complement strand
TTCTTTTATCTGGTTTGTTTGTTTTTTAGGGTTTTTTATTCCATTTCTATTTTATTGTGAAATAAAAAATCAGATGAATAAGGCTTGGTGGCAGATGGCTGGAAGAGTTATAAATCAGTATAAAAATCTATGTATTTAGCAGATTCCAAGATTTTTTGTTTTTTTTCAAAATCAAACAAGTTCTAAAAAATTCAAACATGCACCTTATGAATGTGACCCTTCAGAAAAATTATCGGTCATTCTTTCAATTAAAAATTAACATTTATTTTGAGGAAATGAAATGTACACAATTAGCAGGCAATTAAATCTAACAAGGTCTAAGCAAAAAGGTTTGAGTATTATAAAAACGATTTCCCATCGTTTTGTATGAAATCATCAACTTGTAAGCCGGCTCAAAAAATACTGCTTACAAAGAAGGTTACAGTAATACCCACAATTATAGGATAAAATGAATTGATCCTGAATAACCCTAGAATTTATTTTTCTTTGTAAGAGTTAATCGGGATATTCCAGACAACAATAGTTTTAAATAAGCAAGGACAATGTTGGCGTACAGGGGTGACTTACTACCACTTGATCCCAGAGGAAACCACTAAATATTTTTAACGTAAGACTATTGGTGGGATTATTATATTAGAGGTTGCAGTAGTCGTACTACTAGTAATAATAAACGTGAAACGAAGTGTCGGTGGGAGAAACAAAAAGGCAGAAAAGAATACTAAAGAAAGGTCAGTTTTATTCAAATGGTTATTGTATATTTCTAATGATTTAGGAATCAGTATATTCTAACAATAGTAAATCTTTTTTTAAATGACTTGGTATTCGTTCGGTTCGTATCAGTCGGCAATCTCCGTATTAATCCGGCAAGCAAAACGAGATTTCGCCTGATCACCATGGCAACCACCAACGCTAAGTTTGTTTACTGCTCTTAAATTCAGAGACGATATTTATGATCGACGAACGGACATAGCTTTAAGGAAAAGGAAACATTCTCATTAAAATCCAGCGAAGAAAGATCCACAAAATGCCAGGCCGTACAACCCAAGACGAATCAGGTGAGACATTAAGTAAATCGTGTTCGTTCCGATTTGATTCAATTTGGTCTTTGTTTTAACCCTCTCGTACCAGAGACGAGATTTAACATAAGAAGAGAACACTGCATTCTCCAGGAGCCAGGGAAGATACTTCCTTTCTTTTAAAAAGTGTACGTATATATATATATATATATTTGAAGTATTTTTTGTTTATTCATCAGATTTATCAGAATTTAGTTTCTTCTACAACTCCCTCGAAATTACAAGTCTATACACGAGTTTACATGTGAGCACAGGGTAATTGTTTGGAATATGTAAGTGTAAACATTACGCTGATTTATCAAATACCGTCATTTAGAATCTGAACATTTTTGAATGGCTAAAAATGGCTAGATATCCGTAGAAATTCTTCGGAAAAAAAATCAAAGCAGAAACTATGAACGTTTGAAACTGTACTTCATTTGATTTAACCAAAAAGGATATGATTTGGGGTTGGTGTTTAGTGTCAGAATTATTACACCCCACACACACGCACACACACAAAAAGAAACGAACGGGCTCTTAAATAGATGGTATTTTTAGATCGAATATAACGTCAGCTGATCATCAGTAAAAAAAATAAATCTAGCCACTTTCAGCCATTTAAAATGTCGACAGCGATTATCTCAATTACTCCCCCGCAAAATATCGGCATTTTGTTTATCTCACGCATTCCGAACTATTACCCAAATTACATCAGTTTTTTCAGAACCCAGTTGACAGATCGTTGAAGTGAGTAATTTGTATTTTAAATATACCAAAAAAATCTGTTTAACCCAGATGTGTCCTGTCAACTAAGTTAAAAAATCAAGAATTGCGTAATATGTTTCCACTACCTAAAGTGATGATATTTTTTCGAGCTTCTTCTATGATGGATGGTACGGATGACCAAAATGATAAAATCGCAAGAGTTGTATATCTCTTTCTCTGTACATGTGTGACAGTTAAGAAACAAAGAATAAAGAAAAAAAATTAACAGTTCTTCGGTCCCTTTATTGAGAAAAATAAATCTACGTCTCTTTGCTTAAAATAGCTAACTTAGATTTTTAGCGCGATAACTGAACACTGACAAGGGAGGTAATGACGTTTTTGCGTTCTGGTCTTCCGTACATTTTAGATGTATAACATCTGTATTTGATTTTTTTTTTTTTTTTCCAAATGAAATGATTATATTAGAATTCTAGGGATCATTTTACATTTCTCCGTTAATAAAACACAAAGTCAATTTCAGGAGTAAGCTTGGAGAATAGATAATTTGAAATAGTAAAAGTCATTTATCCATAAATTAAGCTTTCGATAAAAATACATTTACTAAAAATTAATCCCTGGAAAAATATAATTTAGCAACCGTAAAATCTGCAATTCATTTTAATTTTAAAAAAAGTAATCACAAACTTTCCAAACAAACCAATATTTTAGTTTTATGGTATTTTTTTTTACAGTGCAGCTAATATTTTCTACATCTCTGGAAGAAGCTTCAAATATAATTTAACTTAATTACCCTTAATTTCTCTAAGGAGTAATTTAGATTAAAGGAAAGTGAATACTTATTAGTAACCACCTGATATTTCATAGAGATCTTATAAAATATATTTCCACACCTTTCCCTTACAAAATACCCTTTTCAGTAATACACTTATCGATGAATTAGTACCGAAAATTTTATTGTACTCAGAGGGGTTCCTCTCCAAAACATTTAGTGAGATTTATTTACGTATAATGTTAGTAAAAATGCATTACGTAAACTACTGTTCATAGAACTTTTGTGAGTTCATCTTTGGGTGGGGAACCATTACTACTACTACTACTACTCCTACTACTACTACTTATCATTATTATTATTATTATTATTATTATTATTATTATTATTACCCCAATTAATATTTCTATTGTTGTTGTTAATTAATTGTTTTATTCATTTATCTATTTGAATGTTTGTTTCATATGACAGTGAATGCGGTATTTGACTCACTCACTTCTTCTAAAATGATTTTAATACGAAGTTCAACCTTTAAATCCATCATATCGATATTCACTAAGCTCAACTTCACGTCGCAAAGGGCCGCAGATAGGAGAGATTGGACGAGAGAGACCCTGTTATGCCAGTCATACAACTGGAGAGATCCTATCTGCCTTGAATCCATTCCGTCAACACGTAACCATAAATGACTCACTTGCAAAGGAAATACTGATTTACTACATTTATGAATTGAATGGTCTCGTGTCAGGGATATGAACGAGAAAATTAAACTGATGAGATTTGGGGCAAGTTAAACTGTTGTTCGACCTTTGTTCAGCGTCAATAGCAAAAAAAAAAAAAAAATGACCCCGTTGGTTCTGTGTAGGCTGCATGTAACAGCTTGTCTTAAAGTCGATCATGATAATACGTTAGCTACCCCCTTTACCTTTAACCACTTGTAGACAGGATGACTGTCTGATCACCGACCTCGTTAATCCGAACAGAATGTTTTTTTAAAAAAAAGAACAAAAGTTGGCTTAGCCGGGATTGAACAATCAATAAAGAGACAGCCTACTCAGATTTCAAAATAATGTAATGAAGGAAACAATCCTGTTGTTACATTGATTGTCTTTTCTTCCCTTTGTATAATGCAGTGCCTGCGGCTGTTAAGCTTATACGCACGCACACACATGCACACACACACACACACACACATATATATATATATATATATATATATATATATATATATATATATATATATATATATATATATACATATATATAAATATATATATATATATATATATATACATATATATAAATATATATATATATATATATATATACATATATATAAATATATATATATACATATATATATATATATATATATATATATGTATATACATATATATATATATATATACATATATATATATATATATATATGTATATGTATGTATGCATGTATTTATACATTCATATATATGGATATATTGTGTATGTGAAATAAATACATGGTGAAATAATTCCATTATTTCACCATGTATAAAGCTCTCCTTTCAGTTGAATTAATGTTGAATGCATCGAGCACTTTATGAAATAAACCCACCATCCAGCAGATATTGCATAAACTAAAAAAGTCGGCCAACACATGAATTTCAGCAAGACAAAGATCATGTCCAACAATCACGCTTGAAATAAGAACACGAAGATCAGAACAGAAGCTACCGAGGTGGATGAAGTAGACTACTCCATGTACCTCGGACAACGAATCTCCGCGAGACCTTCAAAAGAAATCAAGCAAAGAATCATTCAAGGATGGCAAACCTTTGGCAGAGCAAGCTCAACCCTCAAAAATAAGAAGATTCAATTAATCCTAAAAAGAAAGGTAATCAACGAATGCATCTCCCAGAATAGTCACTTATAGAGCTGAAACATGGATGTTGACCAAGAGACAGACCCACAAACTGAGAACCATGCAACGTGCACACGAAAGAATTGTGCTCAACCTCACGCGGAGAGACTGCAAGATGGCAAAATGTATCCGGGAGAAAACAGGAGTCCGAGACATCATAGAATCGGTTGGAAAACTCAAATGGCAATGGGCTGGTTATGTTGCAAGAAAGACAGACAACCGATGGACATCACGACTCACAACATGGATCCCCAGAGACCACATGCGCAACCGAGATGGGCAGAGCACTAGATGGAGACATGAACTTGACATATTCAGAAAGTATTGGCTCTGCAACGTACATGATAGAGAAGTTTAGCTTATCCCGGGGAAGGTCTATGTCCAACGATATATGTATACAATATATAAATGTTCATGAAAATAAGGATTGAAAGGTGAAAAGAAAGGATTTGAGAGAAAAGCAGGTGTTACATCTCGAATTTTTTATTAACACCTGCTTTTCTTATATATCTTTTCTCTTCACCTATCAAGATTCTGTCGGATCACCTCACGCCCAAACAACAATGGATGTGTGTGTAAGTGTGTGTGTGCGTGTGTGTGTGAAATCCCAGAACATATCAGTGATTCCTTGAAATCTATAGTTTCACAGAGCAGTAAAAAAAAATAAGTTTGTGATGCTGATCATTATTACTCTCTTTGTCTGATCCTAGTATGGCTTTATGTCAAACAAAACTGTATGTACATTGTAAATTCTGAAGCAGAACATACTTGATATTTACCAAGTTCAGCTCAACCCATGCGATAATAATCAATCCAGAAGTCTTAATCGAGAGATAGGGCACCTTGTGATAGCGAACGGTAGGGATATTGATTCGGCACTGTACGCGTGGTGATCATCTTACAAGCACTGCCGCAGATAAATCTTGGCAGTCAGTTAATCAATGTGTCTGTATGTATTATGTGTACGTGTGCGTGTTTGCGTAAACGCAAGCATGTTTTATATATATATATTTGTAAACCGTTTGAATTCTGAGATGAAGCATTTCCCTATTCCTTTTTGCCGTTTTTTTCCTTAACATATTGTTACTATTATCATCATTGTAGATCGACTAACCTTCCGACAGTTAATGCAAGCTGCTTGCAATAGGAATAAGGGAGTAACATAAACTGTTGGATATTATTTCAGGTCTCACAGGAAATCACTTCTTTGTGTTGATCTCACGTTGATTTCTTTTACAGTCAGGTGGCGTGTCGATCTAGGAGGTTGATGAAAAGAAACAGTGAAATGGAAGAAAAAAAAGTGTTAAAAATTTCATAGATACTCGCTTAAAGGCTGCATACGCCGGTCATTGAGTTCTACGTCAAGTTACTTCCTTTGTACCGAACTTACGTTATAACAATCTGCAACTAAATAAAAAAAGGTAAACCATTCTATGATTAGTCGTTTCCCCAAAAGGTTAAAAAAAATATCCCCTCCTCACTTTCGTAAACTAATAAAGGAAAAAAAATGTTCCCGTACAATTTTGATAACTTAGAGAAGAAAACTGTTATCAGAACAAAAACTCAGGTAAAAAAAACAACGTAAAAATAATCAGGATACATCTCTCAAAAAAGTGCCATTAGTATATGAGCTTTGACAGAAAAACTTGCTAAAAAAGCATTATAACAATATGAGATTAGGTAAAAAAGAAACAATTGCAAAAAACGTTGCGACGAAAAACCTATTTTGCAGATCAGTTTCAATGTTTGGAGCCAGTATGACCAGACGTCTCAGTTGCATCCAGTACACTCATACTTATCGCTCAGTGAGCGATATTTGGCCATTTTCCACCCCTCGGCCTATTGGTCAACAATATTTGGCTCAACGTCCAACGAAAACAGGTGGTTATTTGAGAAGGAATTACAACAGGTAACACCCCAAATTAATGGTGACTGATTATATGAATTTTTGATTATTGAACGTCATATGTTCTCTGGTGACGTCTAGCTATTCTTTTTTTTTCGACGCAATAAGCTTGGGTATAAAAAGGGGTTCAGTCCTATATTGTTGATGTATGATAAATTATATCCATAACTAAAACATAATGTATCGGGTAAAAATCATCTGGTTTTCTTTTATACTTGAAGTTAGAGTATCCTGAAGATACGAGTCAAAGTAGATATGTCTGTTTTGTGTCGTTTTTGTTGGACTACGTTAGTATACATAGCAGCACTCAGAAAAAAGAATATCATCATTGTTTAGATATGATAGCAGTATGATTAAACTTTGCCTGTCACCTTTCATAAATATCCTCAAGCTGTAAATAAGGAAAAACATTTGACTTGATCATGAAAAAGTTAATTCTTGTACAATGAAGAGCAAGCGCTGATTCCAAAAATCGAATATAAGTAGAGTAACCGTAAAACATGTCAGAATTGGTCACGTATCGATCAGCACTTGTGCCTGTGATCAGGGTATCTATGCATTCTGCTTAGGATGAAAATGTCAATCCCACGACTAAGGATCAGTCTGTAGTACTTGCGAACTATCGAAAAGTTTTGAACACACAGACACACACATATGCACACAACACACACACACACGCACACACACACACACTCACACACACACACATATATATGAGCCTTTTGTTTGTTCGCCCACAATTCTTCCCTGCTAAAACTACAGGGCCTGACGACGTAATATTCTGCATGTAGACAGACAATAGGTCAGCTTCCCACAAAGGCCTTGTGAGGTTGACCTCAGAGGTCATTCAAAGTCATCGAAAGAGAAGATTTGACCAAAAATAATCAAGTACAAAATAAAATTTTTTGAAGATATTTACTGAAGTTGAATTTGGTTTAGATTTGTTGAATCGAAATCAACAAAATCGTTATTAAAACGTAGTTTTCCTGTGCAAAACGAACTGCGCCAACTAAATCTGACCTCAGTTTCTCGGAGACATTTTTTCCGTTTTCGAGGGAAAAAAAACTTGTTAAGAGAGAACGAATGTATTAGCTCTCAAGTTGGCGATCGATTTACAATGTACACATCATGTAAAACAGGACCCGAGCGTGTGCTTCTCTGCAAAACCCAATGTTCAATTTTCAATTTAAATTTCCCTAGCTTGGACCCAGACTTTCTGATTTTTATTTCAAGTTTTGAACAGTTCAGTTTGGGCATAATTTTTACACTCTGAAAATTTTGATGATATTTTACCATTGTCGTCACCATCAGTAGCAGCAGCCCTTAAGTGTCCGCCATTGGACATAGACCTTACCAAGATTCGCTAAAACTCATTGGCTTTGCAGAGCCAGTACTTGGTGAATATGTGTTGCCTATCAAGCCATCTTATATTCTGTCTGATACTATTTCGCATATGATTCTGGGGGAAATATGATGTCCAGCGGTTGTCAACCATTCTTGCAACATGACCAGCCCATTGCCATATGAGTTTTCTGATGTTTATTATACGAAAAAAAACATTTTTTTAGTCATAATAAGGAGTTAATGTAAACAATATCAGCCCTCTAGCTCCATTGGCGAAGCCTCTGTGCATGTTATATACGTGCATATTCAGTCAGCCTGCGAGACCACTTAAAACCCTCTAGAAACCCATATTTCATGACGGTTTCTGTTTACAGTGTTTTGTGATAGTATGTGTATATACAGCAAAGCATACCATAAACCATATGCAAATTCCTGTTCTGGTTGCTTACTCATTGAATTTCAGTGGTTGATTTACCTTCATTTATGAAATAACAATAGAAATTACGTCGTAAAAGCTCTTAAGACTTCATGTCTGATCTCATATTAAAACAGCTCAAGATGAATTGAGACTTAGAACTAGGATTACTGAATTATTAAAATTAAATCACTGATAAAATAGATTTAGGCACCTTAGTACTAATTGCTCTCATATATATATATATATATATATATATATATATATATATATATATAAAATGAAATAAAGGATTTATTACACAAGACGTTTGTTTCAGCCCTGTTTGGCCTATCTATGCGAATGATTTGATTTGTTTTAGATCCCTATTTAGAACGTTTCCTTGGGGGGTTGTCTATTTTTCGAAAACATCAAGGTACAAATTAGCAGTGGGTTTCTTTCGTAATATGCTCGTTACAAAACATTGAGTTGGAGATATATACCAGAGTGCAAATCAGTAATTCAGTATCTGGTATGTGGTAGGTTTATTTCATAAAGTGCTCGATGCATTTAACATTAAGTTGTGTGAAAGTAGAGCTTTAAATATGGTGGAATAATAGATTTGCTACACAAACACGTTTATGCTTCTGCTCTTTAGGGGCTTTTTCACATTTGCCTGAAGCAGCCCCAAAGGGTAGGAACATAAACGTGTTTGTGTTGCAAATCCATTATTTCACCATTTATACACATATATATATATATATATATATATATATATATATATATATATATATATTATTGTGTCATCCACAGACAGCTGTTTCGATGTATCTTCAGTTTGGCTATAGACTTTCCATTATCCCATCCAGCACCGCGAGGCAAAATTGAAAACTTCACTTCAGACCCGTTGGCCGATATCCTACCTCTGGACTACGGAACTGGACTGGCAATAAGGCTAAATTTAAGCGTTATATTTAAATTACACAGAAATCCCTCATCCACCAGAGTGCTCAATTCCTATAGAAGAGCATTGCATATATATATATATATGTGTGTGTGTGTGTGTGTGTGTGTGTGTGTGAATGAAATAAGGAAATGAAAAGTAAAACGAAAAAAGAAATCCCCATTTCCCTCACTACAACATTAATAGGGAATCGATCTATCCTTGTCTATGTTGGAATAGGATAACGCATTAACGAGTAAAACATTTATTTCTTACTTGTGTCAATAACAAAGATGAGAAGAAGAGATTAAAATGTCAGAATTTTCTTGTTGTAATCTATTGGTTTCGAGCAGAATGCCTGCGTAATTATTAAAAGCAATCATCAATCATTCGATGCATTATAACATCTTCATGATACGTAGTCAATAGGACGATGAATACATGACGTTTTCCGTACGTGACAGTCTTCGTCAGAACGATCTTGAAAACGCAGCAGTTGATGTAGCACTTGAAAAAACGGACGAAAAATTCAAATAACCTCGACTTCGATACAAATTGGAAAAGCTGTTTGAGACCTGCAATTTAAGCTGCCTTACTTGCTTCTGCACTGTTGATTATGTTCTAAGACAGAAAAACCCATCTGGCGATAATATCGGTAAACCTAACCTTCATTCTCTGTACAACATAATTGCTGATCAACCGAGGTTTTAGGGTAAGTCACGCATAAGTTCTAATATCACACAAAAGAAATAGTTTATTCTAGCTGCTAGTCGCTAGTACTGAACTTGCTATCATGACGCAAGAAAAGATTACCACAAATGTTTATTAAAATTACTATAATTTGCACAAATGTTGGATTATGAAATGAAGTCGGGTTATTGCTGTTCAGTGTTTGAAAACCATACTGTCTTATGATGAGAACTAAAACAAAAAAAAACTTCCTCTAAAGTAGAATAATGACTGCATAAATCAAATATCTAAACTTACTGGATAAAAATCGAAGAAATTTTAATTGTCAGACGAATGAGATTCATGTATAAAAACCACTATCCCACCAACAGAGAAGAAAAACTTTGATACTTGACAAGTGGAAAGACTTTTGCCCCCTGATGTAGAATACACAACGCACACTAGGAATATAGATACTTATATTTATTTATAACATCTGTAAGAATAGTGGGTAAATATTTGTTATAGATTCCTGAACACCATGATACTAAAATCGTCCAAAATATCACAGGGTGATGAGCAATAACACTGACTTATGCAGCTACTGCTGTTGAAGCTCAAATTTCACCGATGATTCAGAACTTTTAAATCACTATTTTCTACTTTGCATTAGTTTAAGGCAATTGCTACCTGTCCTATTTGGAAATATCCACCGTTCCAGCTGCAGAATACGTATTTCGGCAATTGTTTGTAATAGGTAAGATTAAACATTATGCTGATTTATCTGCTACTGTCATTTTTAATTTGGTCATCTTGAATGGCTAAGAGTGGCTCGATATTCTAAAGAAATTTAACGGGAAAAAAATGAAAGCTGAAAACTATGAACATTTGACACTATATTTTATCAAATTCAACTAGCAAGGATATGACATAGAGTTAGTGTTCAACCCCAAATCAACCCACTAACCCAAACCCGTAAGCTACCCACTAACCCAAACACCTAAACTATCTTCTAATCCCTACACTAACTCTACATACGAACCTTAACCCTGCCAACAAATCGTATCTAACTATACCTACTAGGTCTAAGTACACACTGCATTGGATCTGAAGTTGTGTATTTTTGCATCGAAAATAACGTTATTTGATCATCGATAAAAAATTAGCAACTTTTAGCTAATCAAAATGGCCATAGTGTCTGTCTCGACTACCTCTTCTACAAAGTATTGTCAAAATATTTAATCTTACCCATTCTTAACAATTACCCGTTTTTCAAATCGAAGAAGTAGACAACGAGATCTCTCTGAACGATTTTTTTTTCAAACAGTGTGCTGATATTTGGTAGTTTCATGTGGTTCAAGAGTCTATAGTAATTGTTTTTTGTTTTTGTTTTTTTTTTTTTCAATTAAAGCAAAAATTTCTATGAACACAAAGGATAAGTCAGGGTTTGTGTTTTCAATGTGGGTACTTTTAGGGTTAGTTTTTTCTAGGGTTGGTCTTAGGGCTAATGTTTAGGGTTATGGTTATAATCGTTTATTATTAAGTAGCAGGGGCGACAGTCATTTTAAAACGGGAATATAACAACTGCTGTGTATTCTTTCAAGTTATATGAATAAAATGTCCAATCTTTTCTGCAGTTAATTGCAACCCCGACCCTAATCTTTGCCCTAACATCAATCCTAATCTTGACTCAAGCCAACCATAACCCTACATTAGATGGAATACATTCGTAAAAACTAAAATGTAAAAATCAGTAATAGGTTAGCGACATCTGCCCAAGTCAGCGTTATTGATTATGTCCCTTTGACATTTTGAATGATTTGAGAGTATTGGAGTTTAAGGACGTAAAGTAAATATAGCTATTCCAATCGCAATTTAGTCTTGCTGACTGATCAATCTTCATATCGTCGTGTGAAATTCAACAGGATTCCCTTATCTTCATTTTTAACACTTAACATATAGATTGAAAGCCGGAATGTGCTCACAAGAAATCTTTGTTTAAAATTGCTAATCCTCAGTACCAAATCATTAGATGTGTCTCCCAAACACTATAAATATTCATTTTATTACTGCAAGAAATTACCCTAAGGGAGCCGGAAAATTGTGGAGTAGGTGTAAAGTCAGTGAGCAAGCATGAAAAAGCTGAAAACCTGCTTACGCATACCTTGTTCAAATGCAATCTGCAGCAAAATACTGCAGTTAGTCTCCCCCACCCCACCTTTTTTACTGCACTGCTAGAATTTAATCATTGCGTATAGAATTAAGAGAGTGAATGGAAGTTCTCGTGTATGTTGATTCAACCTTAGTGATATTATAGGTTACATAAACAGTTGGTTTAAGATAGAAATGAGGGGGCGGCGCTGAAATTATAAATAACTTAGAGTTAATCAAACTATGAACAAACTAGAAGCAGTCGCATGTGTTGCATAGTGTAACGTTCCTTTTCTGCACTCACCTCTTATTCATGCGCTTGGTATGTGAAAATCGATAATTTTCTTTGAATGCGAGAATCGAAAAATGATCCGATAATGTAGTGCATTCAGAGAGAGAGAGAGAGAGAGAGAGAGTACAATTCGTTGTAGAGTGAGGTAGGGAGACCAGAGAGAGAGACAGACAGACAGACAGACAGAGACAGAGAGAGAAGCGGGTACGGGGTAGAAATTAAAAAAAGTCTAGATTCGTGATTGATAGAAATGTTGTGGAAAGGGTCGGAGAATAACAAAAATTAAAGGATATCATCAAGAGAAGCAGACAGAAAAGATAATATCAGGGGAATAATTAATTTCTTGTC
>CAUOPZ010000257.1:52500-92500 GCA_963457665.1 Thysanoteuthis rhombus | reverse complement strand
GAGAACAATAGATAGGCTGACATACACATACAAATTGATTTAAATTTTTTACCTTCCTCATCGATGGTATAATACGATTATAATTACATGTGAATTTATGAATACATATATATATATATATATATATATATATATATACATGTGTAGACTCACTCATGTGTGTATATGTATATATATATATATATATATATACATGTATATACATATATGCATATACATATGTCAATTTACTTATAGAGACGTCGATGCATATTTATCTGCAATCAGATATTCACTTATCTTTTGAAAATCATAAAGAAACTCCACCAATGAAATTTGTATGTGCCTGTAACTATAGTAGCGAATTCGTCTGCACGAGAAATTTTCCAACCATTTAAATAGGATACATGCCTTTTTTATTTGTATGGTATATTATTGTTATATGTTTATCACATGTATGCATTCTGGGTAAGAATAATTTCATTATCATATGCAATAACAGAAATTGTAGTCACAACAAGAATGCACACCTCTGATACTGCATGTCAAGGGAACAAATTTTCCCTGTATTGTTTTGCCCTCCCCACAATATCTTTGAGATCCTTTAACTACATTGTATGCACCGAAATATGTGCATGCATAAATGTACGAAATGATGTAAAAATAAATTTCGGTTGTAAAAATATTGTATTATCCACCCCCCAAAATAACTAATTCTTGCATTCCCCTTTGCCAACCCGTCCACTAAGTTGTTTGAAATCATTGTGATCTTTCTGGAGATATCAAGTTGGAAGATAGGCGGACGGGAAGACGTGGTCAAATACGTACACCTCTCCGAACGGAAATTCACGATTGGATACATACACCTGAAAGAGAGAAGATAGAGAATGTCAATTTAAATGGAAAAGACTATGACATTATTGAATTTATCTTCTAAAAGCAACTATTCTCTCGTATCCTCGAGAATTGATATATTTGCATGCCTTTATTGCACCTTGAAAATTTTACTACATGGCAAACATAGAATCGAATGATTCCACAAGAGTTTGGTCAATTGATACAAAAATGTACACTGACATTGAAGAGTTAATTGAAGTAGCTTTCTTCTAGATACTTCACACAGTGTTATATTTTTTAACTGAAAAAACGGTACTTGGGCATTTTTGTCCTGGACAACTGCGTCCTGATCAAATGCCTCCAGGTCATTGGCGTCCCTGGACATTTGCGTCCTGGCCAATTGCGTCCCGATTGAATGCGTCCCGGTCATTTGTGTCTGTGGACATTCAACTCCGGTATCTTTTTGTATCCCAGTTATTTATGTGTCACTTTCCTTATGGGAGGCTGCCTACAACTGGCATATTTTCTGAGTTTTGACTTGAACTATTTTTTCCGATCTATAAAATCCAACGATAACTGCATGGGGGAAAAAACTACTTTCGTTGCTTTTGTTACAGCAATAAAAAGGTAGTTTATAACTTCGTACTTGAATTTTCGGGTGGATGTGAGAATATTTTTTGATTGACGTATTTTTCCTTTTTTTTCTTTTTTTTTTAACATTCATGTATACACTTCTGACTCTCCACTCGATATCTCCGAACATTCTCTGTGAATTTCGGTGTAATTTTCCGGAGGGGTTCGATAGAAGTGATCAAATTTTGGGGCAGACCCAACACACAATTATTTGCCCTACGTCATAGTTATATGTTCACACCACATCATCATCAGTCTTTCAACGTCCGTCATTGGACATTGACCTTCCCCAGGATTCGCCACACTTCTCTATCGTGGGCATCGTGGAGACTGTACTTTCAGAATTCGTCTAGCTCGTCTCTCCATCTAATACTCTGCCGGCCTCGGTTGCGATCTCTGGGGATCCATGTTGTGAGTCGTGATGTCCATCGGTTCTCTGCCATTCTTGCAACATGGCCGGTCCACTGCCATGTGAGATTTTTAATGGATTCTATGATGTCCCTGACTCCTGTCTTTTTCTGGATGTACTGTGCTGTCTTGTGGTCTATCCATGTGAGGCCCAGCATAATTCTTCCATGTGCACGTTGCATGGTTCTCAATTTGCGGATCTCTCTCTTGGTTAGGTTCCATGTTTCAGCTCCATAAGTGACTATTGGGAGGATGCATTGGTTGTACACCCTTCTTTTTAGGATTGATGGCATCTTGTTTTTGAAGGTTGAGCTTGCTCTGCCAAAAGCTTGCCATCCTAGTGTGATCCTTTGCTTGATTTCTTCTCCCTTCGAGGGTCTCATGGAGATTCGTTGCCCTAGGTAGATGTAGTAACCTACTTTCTCCACCACACGATGTCACCAAAAGTTTATGTCTGTTTGTCTGATATCACCGAATGTTCTCCATTGATTTCACTGATTTTCTCTGAAAGTGGAGTTAATTGGCCACGGAAAAGTGATCACTCACTTGTCTACACCAGATGATATCGCCAAAATTTTGTGTTTGTCCACATGATATCTCCAAAGGTTTTGATGGATTTCAATGATTCTTCTTGGAAGTACAGGCAATAGGCTATGGAAGAAGCAATTAAATTTGGAAACAGATCAATGCACAATATTTCCCTGACAATGGCGTTCACAGAGGTATGGGCCCTCTGATTGCTTCCTAGTCTTATTTTGAAATTATAATTCACCATATGCTCGTCCGTTCGTCTGTCTCTATGCAGTAGCCTATCGGGAAAAAAAAGCACTCAACTTGACACCATGAAATTTTCTGTGGTGGCACTTGGGAGCTTTAGGCAGGTTTTTAGTAAGTTTGTTTCTGAAAACCAACCCCAAAAATGTCAAGAGGTGGAGAGATCTACTTCCAATTCAAATTTATTCTAAAATGGTCACATTTATTTTTGGTGGCCGCTGCATTGTCAATAAATTACCTGTAAGCTGTTGGCTGGTGATTGAATTTCAGGATCATACTAATCGAGACGATTGTGTTTTAATCTCTCTCTCTCTCTCTTAACATCGGCTCTTTATCTCACCCACTGCATCAAATATACGAATACGTAAACATTTGCTGTATTTAAAAAAATTAGAGGATAAGTATTTATTGCGCGTATCTTTATTGAAAAAAAAAAGCAAATTAAAGAAACCCAACAATGTCCGATAGATTTAAACAATTTTTTGTTGCAGAAAAGAAAAGAGCGAGTCACCGAGTATGAAAAACTGTTTGAACATTTCGATTCAAAACATTATATCACTTTTTTGTTCATGAAAGTTGACGATTGTGAAACTGTTAATTTACTTATATTTCACAACGTATAGTGAAGGTGGTCCCGATTGTAAATTTTCTAAGTTTTCCTCCTATGCTCACTCGATGTAATAAACAGCATACAAATAAAAAGAAATAAGAGGAATGATGAAAGAAAAACTGATTTAAATGCATACATAAATTAAAGTTGCGATTTTATGTCGATTATTCTACAGGATTACACTTTTTTGATAGACAATTTAGTGGGCGGATTCGTAGCTAGTTATAATAATGTATCTTCGTGAATATGAAGTTATGACAAAAGATTGCGAAATGACATTCTTGGAAAATCTTGTTTCAAAGAAAATGTCATTTCTATTATCTCTCAGCAACAGACACCTACCTGTGTATTTTGAGAAAAAAATGGATAGTGGCTAATATGACACTTTCTTTCCCGTGGAAATAACTTATTACATTTTTTTTTTAAGTATTTATTTTATTGAAACTCAACCCTGAACTCCATCCTGCCCAAACCCTAAACATGAAAAAAGAAAAAAAAAATTGCGTAAAAAATAATGAAGTTCTATGCTATCTCCATCATAGTCAAAACCAAACGCCAACGCTATGCAGCATTCATGTTACTGCTTATTTTTGTTGGGTAGTGTTTTATCGGGGTATTTTACCGCTGGCAAGAAGCATTTTCATTCATCAATTCATTCATTAACTGCTTCCTTCGATTGTTGGCTTATTGGCATTATCTTTTTTATCTTACATTTTTTTGTGCAATTACGTTGATGTTCATTCTAAGACAGCGCCGAACGATGAAATTCTCGGTTCCATCATTATGTTTGTTTATTTACTTGTTGTTTGTATCTAGTCGAGGTAAAAATAAACGATGCGATCGCGTTTCAAGATTTTAAAGGGTTATCTTGACCCTCAAATTCTACACTGAGATTGGTTTGATTTTATTTTTCGGGGCAACTTTAGTATACAATAATTTCAACTCATATTGATTCTAATACTGTAATAATGATAAGAAAATCCAAATTTTACACTTAGTCGAATAATTATTTTAATGTCGCAGGTTTATAAATTGAATTGAACAAATCAGCAGCCGCTCTTATTCTCCGAGCCGAAAAAGACAGTCCGTTTTTTGTCAATTAATTATCATTCATGAAGTCACTGCTCCTTTTCGTGGGGGTGGGGGGCACTAACGCCACTAGTTTTCGTTCTTAACCGACCCACCGACCCCGAGAATAAAATCACATTAAAGAACTAATTGAACTATTCCATGATATTTGAATCAGCAACTGGAAGTTGAATCTTCTCGGTTAATTAAAAGAAAAAATAAATCGCAAGTCCCGGTGTTTTTCATCTTTATTATCTTTTTCTGAGGGAAGAATGAATCTTAATTGTTGATAGTGAGTAATTTTTTCTTCATATTTTTGAATAATTGTTTTAAGAGTCTTTTCATTAGTATAACTGTCTCGATTTTGTTATATTGTAACTTCTTTGCTACAGTTTGAATTTTCAATCAGCAGCAACACTTGAAAGATGAAGTATTCGAATGGAAAGATTAAAAGCCAAGAAGCTTATGCTTAGATCCTATTCTAAATAGAATATAATGATAAGAATGAGAGAGAGGCTCATCATTTTCAACTTGCATTATGGTGAAAATCTGCACTTGTGTAATAAATACCAGGTATGCATATTACGCAAGTGCAGATTTTCACCATACCTTGAAATATTTTTTTTCTAAATTGATTGCTTCCTGGATATTTTAAAACTTGAAGCTTCACTTCGTATGTTCTTTTAAACAACATACATCCATTTCATCATCGCTTCCTTCTTTTAATCATTTTCGAAGGAAAACTTCCCTCGATCAGCTGTTAGTAAGTTATTCGTATTTTTTATTTCCTTCTTTTTCTTCCATTGCTTGCTTTAGAGGCCTTTTCTAGCCTTTTCTTCCGACCACCACAAAAATGATATTGTATTTATTTTGACGAACATTTTCAAAAATCGATATCATTCCTGGCCTCTAACTCACCTTTTTGTTAGTTCTTGACCGAGGGTGGGAAATTAATTGTTGGAAATAGACAGATGTACCCACGTCCCACACTGACACCGCAGTAGTAGAAGTATAATTTATTTAGCTTGCTAGCTTACTTGCTTTAACCGACTATTAACAAGTGAGTCTTGTGACCATATTTTAGGCTGCAATAAACTGTTAGGACGGAATTTCTTATCTTTTTTTTCCAATCAGTTCTAACAGTGGCATTTTTCATTGGATTGCCACCAGGAGTGGGTCTGAGATTGTTAGTTGGTCAGCTGATAAGCGCATCACCTTGTTCGTCCTTCACATTGGATTGGTAATTTGTGTTAAAACCGATCACAAGGAACAACTTGACCCAAACAACAAACATAAGACTTACTTCACAAGAACGAAAAAGGCGTTGAAGGTTTTTTCGATAATTTTGTATTTTCTACTCTGTGCTAAGTGCTCTTATCATTCAAATAGGTTTGTATCATCATTTTTATTTTTTTTCCGTTTTATATTTTTCCATTATCATTTTTTCCATTAAAAACCCCCAAAAAACAAAACCGAAGAATTACAATTAAAAGGTTACGTCGATGACTTAACTTTTTTTGGCCATGGGAAGAAATTTTTTGAGTTCTTTTTCCTTGTTTTTTTATTTTTTATTATTTTTTATTTTTTTGCGATTTTTTCGGTTTTATGGATAGAAATAAGTTTCATGGGGCAAACTTTAATTTAATGATTTTTCGCTTTCAATTCCACATTCATTTAAGGTGTCTGATTTTTACATTGTGAAATAAAATGGCAAATTAAACTAAAATTACACTTTTAAATCTTACATATTACAAGTAGGAATAATTTTATGCACTCCTTAAACGAAGAAATGTGAATCGAACTATATTTGAAACATTGCTTCTTCTATCTGTAATCGTCTATTAGAATAAAACATAGTCTAGAAGAATTAACGTTGCCAGAAAATACCAGAAGCTGGGAATCATGAAGTGGAATGAATCCAATCTGAAATTACCCAAAACCTTTTAACGGCTGTTCGAGTAAAGATATCCTTGTTTATGTCGGTACAAAGCAGAGAAGGTGGTCCAGATAAAGTTTCACTCTCTCAATGTTAAAAACGGCGCACAAATAGAAATAAGTAAATTAATGAAAGAAAGGCAGTAGTGATTATATGTTGTATATTGCTGTGAATAAATTGAATTGTTGATTTGTTTTGCCCCCGTCTTAAATTTCAGACAGATCGCATGTCTGCGTTACGTCAGCTGAATTTCTCTGGGGCCATCTTCCCTACATTATATTCTAATTTCGAAATCAACCGACATATAAATAAATCAATGACAACGTTGCCAGTTTTTCTCTTTATTTTCCATGTCGTTCATTATTTTGATTGGAAAACGTTTGAATCACAAATTAAAAACCAAGTTTATTCAGCAATTAACATAATTAGCGTTTGTTGAGTACTGTGACTTTTCCCTTAATAAACCTATGATGAAGTGAAGGGCTTTTCCCAGGGTTTGTTCGTTGAAAGTTGTTGATGATTTTTAGGCTGAGAACAATGATTATGTTCTGCCCTATTCCAAGCTCCAAAATACAAAGGATTTTTATAAAGTGATTCTCTATAATTTAAGTTCCGCCTGAAAAGTTAATTTTGAAGTTTAGTAATTTGCTCATATCCTCATTCATTACAACATAAAATTCTTTCATTCATACTTTCGCTCTTTCATTCATTCATTTTTACGTGCACATACCCGCCTACACGCATGCGCTGTCGACTCTTGTACTGGAAATCGATTCAAGTCATCAAATTTGAAGTTGAAGCTGTACTGGGTTACTTTTTTTTGTAAACATTAAAAAAAATATTTTGGTGATTTTTGTTTGATGTTAGTAAAATGGGAGGCTACTCTAGTTGGTGAAACCATCGCTCAAGACGGGGGCAGATCCAAATTGAGCTGGGGTATCCAAATTGGAAAAAAACTTTTTCTGGGGGGCAAATAAGTACGTGAGGAAAAAAAAAAGAAAAAGAAAAAAATATCAACGTTTTAAAGATTAATTTATGATTACGTGCGGTTACTTATTTGTTTTTTTATTTATGAAATATATTCTTTATCTAGATATCTAAGATAATTTTTAAGGTTATCTTTGCAAAGACGCATCATGTAGACATTTTGATATTTTCATATTGTTAATTCTAAAGGGCTAAAAGTGGCCAGATTTTTACCGTTGTTCAAATAGCATTCCACTCAATTTAAAAGATACCGTTAATTTTGAAAAACAAAAGCCATTAATTTGTTGTTGCTTTTTTATTTTATTCTACATAAATACATAATATGAAATCATATGTATACGGTAACGGATGGGTAGAAGGCTTACCAAGCAAAGAACTTTTAGAAATAAAGGAACACATCTTATGGTAGTTCTATAACCATGCAATAATTTGAAATTATACCGATAATGAAAATAAAAACAAATTACTTGTTTTGTACTATTCGCCAAGGTATGACTGAAAAAGTTCACCCGATGTACCAAACAGTAGTTTTGATCAGTGTAAGAACCTATGTATTGTATTATAGAAATTCGAAGAATCGGTGTATCAAAATGTTTTATTTAAATTGTGTGATTAAAAAAAATTCAATGGGTATTATAAGTGTTACCCCTACATAGATTAAAAATTCAACGTAAACTTTAATACAGAAGAAAATAAATCTACAGTTATCTGGCAATTAAATCTACCCGAAAGCCACTTTTAGCCTTTTAAAAATGGCCCATATCAAAATGTCAACATGATGCACCTTTGCAAAGGTAGCCATTTATCGGTAGTGATGACTTGTTTACAGCGGATAATAATGATTAAGAAATTAGATAAATTGTCTGCAAAAATTCAACGAAAAACAAATTTTTGTGCGTGTATTTTCCATAACCATTCAACGTACCTTGCATGTTTCTGCAGTATTTTGTTATAATTTTAATGTACCGGTTGCCTTTAATGGTATTCGTATGCAGAGTGACATCATTTGAATCAACTAAGTTAACATTATGATTTACTACAGCATATTTCTGATGTAACCCATCATGATTCCCAGACCAAGATAACACGAAAGATTGCCATTATTTCTCAATTATTGCGAAAGTGTTTACAATGAATATTTCTTTTTCGACCAGCTGTTCGTAGCCCAGTATTACTACTAGTTAATTGGTTTAAAAAATGATTGAAGAGTGGAGATGAAAATACTGTTTTTTTTCTTCTTGTAATTTCTATGTTATGCAGCCCATTTCTGAGAAAATCTTTGACGACATTTTCTAGGAATTAGTTCTGGGGTTTTTCCACAAAATTATCCTAGGAGTGGCATTCATAGGCCTATTTCGGTACCTGATGCAATGTATGTAACCACAACCACCAATAACTACAAAAAGTTCGCTCTGAGTCAAAAAAAACTCGCAGGTCATGTTACTAATAACGCTGGCGCTCAGATTCGTTAGTTCATTGACCATTTTAAAACAGGATTGGTTAACCTAATTCTTTCTTGATAACTTGAAATATCCTTTTCAAAAGGAATATTTTCTTTTCTTTCTCCAGTGTATTTCGATAAAAAACGTTACTCATATGTAACAGAATTATATTTTAGATTCGTGGATATCTCTAGTAGCGATGATCATCACTGACTGACAAGCTGACGTACCGAAAAACTCTCATCACCTCATTCCTCCTCGTCCTTATCTGATAGTGCATGGGAGAGAACTCGTACATCTATGGTCGGACTTTCAGGTTCGTTATGATTGAGGAAGAACTGAATTACTATTTTTGATTGTTCAAAAATTAATATATCCTATTTATTAATTGTTGTTCATGAAGGATGAAAGTAAAAAAACAACAACAAAAAACGCACAAAATTAGGCTACTGAACAAGGAAGTATAATCAATTAGAGTAATTTTCATCATCTTCAAAATATTTATTCCTTAATGATGAACACTGAAGTATGGAAATATTAAAAATCAATGACATATTCTTGTTAATGTTAGTTGATCAAATATTGATTACCCTATAGTATATTTTTAGAGTTATTCTCATCTGCTTTGTGTTTGAGAATATACTTTGAAAGATAAATTAGGAGTCATTCCTAACTATGCTAATGAATATTTGAAAGAAATATTGTATTTTCTGATATAATCACTTTGCTTCAGTTTTATTTCAATTAAAATCAAATATTGAAATTAGATTCAGGAAATATTCCTTGAATTGGAATGGCCTATTGTCCTCATTTCTTCAAAAGAAATATTGGAACCAATAACAGATCTTATCTCTCCTTTTAATGATTCTGTCACCCAAGCTATAACTAGAACAATTCTTTGTTTAACAGTTGAGGTCTATAACTTCAATATTAGCAGTAATAAAGAGTAACATAGTATGTTAGGTAGCATGCCTGATTGACACGTCCATTTTCAGTTTTTTCTGTTCAGGTAATTTTATACTTGAGAGAGAATAGCAGCACGATTTTCTTACCCTTCAGTTAGTACTTGTAAAACTGGAAAGCGCTCAGAGAGTGCATACCTCTGTCAACGCTATCATCATTAAAAACTGAATAAAAATCAGATTATATATACTTGCGATGCAGGGGAGGTATCTATAAAAACTCCTGGATCCGCCGCAAAATTTAATCAACTCTTGTGTAATTGATGACTCATCCTTCCACTACTTGTCATTGAAATTCATTTGGAAATTTTGGAGATGTTGTGTGGACAAACACAAGTGGATACATAGATATATGAAAAAAATGAAATAATATCTCAATCAAAAAAAAAAAGAATGTATCCACCATCAAATTCTTCCTTCCCCCATAGCCTATCCTTCCACAAAATTTTTATGAAATTCATTGATGACTTTTTGAGATATTGTATGGTGTGGATATATAGCTACAATGCATGGGAGGATAAAATTTCTGGATCCACCAAATTTCATCACTTCTTCTGAAGTCCACATCCCACCCTTCCACAAAATGTGAAATTTGAAATTCATTGAGAACTTTGGGAGATATTGTGTCAACAGGTAGATAGACTTAAGGACAGGCACAAGTGAATATGTATATCTCTTTGAACTCCGTTAGCAGAGGTAAAATATTGAGTAGTGAACATATCAACAAAAATGATATAAGCAGTAGTAGTTCTACTAATAATCACATTCGTACAATTGAAGAAAGTTATTTTGACTGTACACACTAGATTTTTCACAGCTGTTTTGGAAGTTTCCATCCAGCCTGGCATCTCTTGAGCAGTTCAACTTTGTATACAGCAGCAGTGATATTTTTAGTTAACAAAGTTATTATATTTTTAACCAGTAATAACCATTTTAGTTTAGTTTTGATAAGAAATTCTGTTGCTTGTTTTCTTGCTTCTGTGTTCGTTATCTTTCTTTTTTACTGGGATAGCATCCAAGTTTATTTTAAGAAAATTTTTCTTTATTATTATTTAGTTTGTTTACTATTCATCTGGATGCAGCATAATATCTTATTAGCATTAATATTTTACAGTAAGAATCCTTCCTCCCTTATACCAAGTGTTGGGTAAAGTTTACTGTTATGAACCTTTGATCTCATGTGTTATCATGTTAATGCTGATTATAGTGGGGGACTGGTTCACATGAGTTGGTTTCTGTAGTCATCTTGCTTTATTGCATAGATTTTACAAGTGGTTTCTAATGATTTATTATGCCATGGATGTCAGAAGTAACTGACTCTTTCTTGTGTGCAGATAGATTTTACAAGTATCAGTGAATCAGCTGATTCTTGAGTAACTAATGAGGTTGCAATATGAAAAAGTGACACCGAAAGGTGATTGTCCTGGCTAGAGTTGTTTCTATTCAGTAATTATTACATATAGTTTGCTGTAATGAATACATAATAATTGCCTTATTATGTGGTGCTTATAAGAAAACGCTTGAGAAATATTTGCTGCTTTATGAGCTGTCGTAAGGATTTTTTTCTGTGAGAATTTTTAATCGAAAAATTTGACGAGCAATTGATGGAAGTACTAGCAACCTGATTGGTATGAAGACACCTCTACTGCCATTGTGCTCTGTATAACTGACTGTCCAGACTACTGAATATATTGAGACCATTAACCTTCGGCCCAGATAATTGGTTTCTATGTACCCTTAATTCTCAGGTTACCAATGATGAAATAGAGAGGTGTTAAATGAGAGTTATTTTGGTAATTAATCTCTATCCCCAAACTCTTTTAAAAGGAAACTTATCCTCAAATACCTACCATTTCTTGAATAATCAATAATAATTGCAACATTCATAGACATGCAGAATTTCTTGTTGTCAGAGATTTTACAAAACATCTCAGGCAAATCTGATTCATTTTCCCCCCTATTGAGCTAAAACTTAGGGTATTCATTTTTCTTGGTCTGCTTGGAAATGTGCAGTCTGGATATTTATCCAAATTTGAAAGTTGCTTATTATATTGAATTCTATTTATTAAATTATAGTTATTTCTAAGTTCAAACCTACAAGGCACATCATATATTTTATCTCTCAAACCTTCCATTATTTTATTCATTTATTCAATGTTAGATTTGCAATTATCAAGATAATACTGATAGTGTCAAAAAACAGTTGCTTTTTTCTTTAAGTTTAAAAAAGGTATTTTATCTTCTAAATTATTGAAAAACACATGTATCATGTAAAAGATTGTTGTTGAAAAATACAATTGACTTCATATGCATGGTGATGCTGCTATTGGAAATGGAAAGGCCGTTATATTTTCCACTCCCCAATGACTAAGAATGCTACTTCCTTTTTTGTTAGAAATTGCAACATTTTTCAGAGTTGAGCTTCTTCAGTTTTCTAAGATATTGCCTGATTACGTGGTGCTTTGTAAGTAATGTCATGTTTTTATTTTATAAGTATAGTTGTAACATCAATTTCTATTATGAAAAAATCTCGTGATAATCTACTTTAATATAACCAGTATGAGAGAATTTCTTGAAATTCAATTCACTGACACTTCTATGACCCTGATATCAATTTCCTTTATCTTATCAGATGAATATATTCTCAAGTCTCTTTAGCTCTAATTATCAATGGTATGTTCATTGTGTATTTTCCAGTGACATTGTTAAACCTTCAATTATTTTAATAGGCAAATCTTTTCCTTTATTCATTGTTTATTAAGTTTTATGTGACTTATTTCAAATTTATTTATATAAGTTATACATTTAATTATGAATGTTGTGATTCAATGTATTATTTTATCTTCAATTGACTTGTTTTTGTTTATGCTTGTGTTTATTGTGTTTCATAGTCACTAACTATTGGAATATGCCTGTATATAATCTATTTTGTCTGAATGTAGTTTGAAGTTGAACTGTTACTATATTTTCAAGTCAAGGACCTGTTTGGTAGCTGTAGATTTTATCACTAGTGCCAATAGTCTATATTCAAGCATTATAAATATTCATGTAGTTTGCCACCTGATATCCTTTCTACCACCTTAGATTATCCTAATGACTAATGTTATAATCAGGGAAGGTTAAGCAGATGTTACATTCTTGCCATTATTTACAATGCATGTATTTCACATAATTGCATTCTAGTTATCAACACAAACTGAAAACATCATTTTTACAAATGAATATAGGAAAACCCTGATTGATGCGTTTCCAATTTGCTCAGATTAACGCACTAAATTTTTATCCAAAAAATTGAATTGCGCACCTAGAAAAGGCAAGTTAAATATAATTTGATTTCAATAAAATTATTTTCTCTTGTGCTCTGTTTTCTTCCAAAAGGATTTTTATGGCAGGGACTTCCAGTGTGCACACTTTTGACAACAGCAGCAGAAAAGTCACACAAAGATTTGAAAAATCTACGATAAATCAACTAATTATCAGATTTTCAGTAGGGGTACTTCTTCATTTATGAATAAGGTATTTTGTAAGAAAAACATGTGGAAATATTTATCTCAAATCAACCCCCCCACCCTTTTATTCAATTTCATTAAATCTGTAAAATATGATTTTAGTGCTGAAAAAATCTTTACATTTCCATAAAGACCCCGAAGAAATTAAAGCTGTAGAAGATTTAATTGAAATTTCAGCTTGAGATGTAAAAAAAAAAATGCTCTTATAATAAAATATGCAATGAAATGAAACTAAAATTATGTATTGAAAAAATTGTCTTAAAATCATTTTGTTTTGTAAAAATTTTGTAGATCAGAAGTGACTACACTATTTCCTATAGGTTTTTATGTTTTGATTAGTGCGGCACTTTTTGAGGATGCACCAACTGCACTAATTGGGGAATTCCCATAAATTCACGATATTTGTATCTCTTGACCAAAAAATTGCATTTAAATGGACTAGATGTGAACAATGTGTTCATGTTCATTAGATGAGTTTTTTCTGTTTCCCTTCACCACTTTTATTCTTTCTTTCACATACTGTTTTACTTGCCAAAATTGAGTGATAAATCTAATGCAATGATTAGAAATGCACCACTTGCCTTTAAATCATTTTCCATTTAAAAGAGAGATAGCTTCTTATACAATTCCAAGTTTGTTTTGCAAAGTTTTCATAAATAGATAAACGAGAAATGATAAAATTGCAAGGTTTTACAACAATCTCTAAATTATTAAAACATGTTTGTTTCCACAGAAAGAAAAATGATTACATTAAAAGGATTGTGTGTGTGTGCCTGTGCATGTTAGGTGAAAAAAACTACCTATTGAAAATTGGTTATAATTTTCTTATTCATTGGTTGATTGTAGCCAAACTAGTTTTATTTTAGACCATTAAATGGTAGAATTAGATGCTGGAATTGTATACCAACTTCTGGTATTGTTTTGTCAGGCAGTATGTTGGCCATAGCATCTTATATGCACTTTTCCCAGACCCTGGTTGACCCAAAGTTTGTGATTTGGTATGGTGAACCTCCTCTTTCACCCACCCACACAAGGAGTCCTGGGATATAGGGTCAGGGCTTTGTGCAAGCCATTCATTCTAATATGGAATTAATTCTTACCCACCCTGTACATGGGGTCAAGTTCAAAATCACAAATCACACTTGCCTGCACTTCCTACATTTTCTACTATCAAAATTCTATCCTACCTTTCCAATAAATGAAGTATTTTCTTTTTCAAATGAAAAATTTATATTCAATTATTTCCAATGGGCAAATATTCCTAGTGTTACTATTTCCAGTTAAGTTATTCATTGGCATGAGTACCTCTGACAAATCCTTGATATCTTTATACATCAAACAATCTTTCTGTTTAACTATGACTCCCAAGTTCCAACCCCCCAAAATTGACATATATCACATTTTTTCATTGCTACCATTAACATGAGTTCAGAGGAAAATGTATCGATACTTTTCAGCAAATGTATATGTATGGAATTTTTTTCTAAATCTGAAACTCAAAAGGATTTCTTCTTTAATATGTATACATTTGTTTTCCTCTTTATCATATGCATTGAACATTTGTTTGATATTTTAATAGTAGGGTATAGATTGCTGATATAGGGACACTCAACTTTCCCAAAGTTCCATTTTTGCCATTTCATCAAAAAATGTGCCACAGAAGAGTTAAAATAAGGGTGCATGGCCAAAATTTTAAGACAATGTTGACGATCAAAGAGACCAGGCAACAGTCAAAGGAACATTATGACAATAAGTATGATCAAAGAAAATGGTATATTTGATAAATAACAATCTACAATAAAGATAACATTTTACCCTGATGAACAGCTGAACATAATCCGGCTAATAGATAATGGTCAGTCAGCAGATATAATTTCCCAGATACTACAGTAGATTAGACTAACCACAGTAGCACACATTCCCACCCACAGCCTTCACATTTAGAGATAGCCAGATTATAAAATAGGCTCCAGTTGAGGAAAATCATATAAAACCTTTCCTGGAGATTTGATTCAGAAAGGTGTCAGCCTAAATATGTTAAGATAGATCAAACATTTTAGTTGATAAGACAATTGGTGACACTGTATTTTCAGATGAGACAAAATTTTCAATCAACTCTCAAGTTTTGTTATGCAAGCTATGTGTATTATGACTAAATAATTATATTTAGTTGTAATCTAACAGTAACTAAACATAAAAACAAATAATTACCAAATTATTATCTAATTTACTCTCAGGGTGTCCTTGAATGACTCAGAAAAAGGGTCATTTGTGTCCCGCTTGAGATCTTGGAAACTTCATAAGGAATCACTTCATACCCTATGTAAACAGGTTTTTGACCGAAAAGAATATTCCTGTGGTACCACAGCCCCCTTACTCCCCTGATTTGAGTCCTTTTGACTATTTCCTGTTCCCAAAAATCAAAACCCAAACCTGTGATCATCATTTGTGAACTGTTGAGATCATCCAACAAATCTTTATGAACCAACTAAAGTTGAAGATTCCCAATACTGTTTCCACCGTGGGAACTACATTGCCGTTGGTGGGTGACTCACCAAGGGAACCATTTTGAAGGGGATAAAGTTAATTTGAAATTAAGTTGATAGTAAATATTTTTACTCCGTCTCATTATTTTCCAGACAGACCTTGTATGTATGTGTATATATGTATAATATATATATATATATATATATATATATGTCTGCCTATCTGCAGTCATATTTAAAAAAATTTTTTTTTCCAATTTTCATTTTCTCTTGTCTGTGATTGGACCTTTGCAGTGGACAATTCCTTCTGAAATTAATTTGGTAGGCATAGTATTAGAAGATTCAGTGCCTTCACCAGGATAGACTTGTATTGCTATTATGCAGAAGTACAGAAAAAAAAGAAAGTGGAAAGAATAGCTTACATCCAGCCAGAAACACTGCCCAAATAACCTTAGTGAAGCATGGGCCACTAGTATACAAAATCTGGAGAAGTACATACCTAATGAAGTTCCAAGGCAATTCATGAATCACCACCACCCTATGTTTAGCTGTGAAAAATAAGTCTTTTACTAAGGGAATTGTACATGCTGTTCCTATAACCATTTGTATGACAGCAACCTGCCCCCAACCCTTTTAATTTCAAAGTTCTGCCGCTAAAAATGACATTTTTTTTCACTGTCAAAATAAGAAATGCTCTAAATTTAGCACGAAAAGTGCTAAATTGGCAACAATAGCAATATCATCCTTCCTGGGAAAAATTTCAAGTCTCTACCATGAACAGTATGCTCTGTACTAAGAGCTGATACATTATATGTAGCAAATATAAGAATATCATAAAACTGACAACATTGTTCAAGATTGTTGTCTTTGGTGTAGTGGTGATTAATAACACGGATTGTTAATTACTAGAAAAAGAGAATGCGCTACAGTCCCTATAATATGGATAGAGTCTGTTGGTAGGGAATATATCAGTGAAGGGTGCCTTAATAGAGTAAACAGTAGTAGTAGATCTTGATGACATTAAGAATAAAGACTCAATAATTTTAATAATCATTCCATATCAAATTACCCTGAGCTTTCTAGGTCATTCGCTCAAATTTTACTCATTTTATACATTTTGCTGAATGAGACTTTCGGTCTTACCTCCGACATTTTGCCTCTTTTTGTGTCCTTATTTGCCCATATGGACAGTGGACTGCCATTTTCATATTTTTACCATGTATCTCATATATTTAAGGATGGTCTGACAAAAATTTGGTATTGTCACTAAGCTTCCTTGTGGTGCTCATCATTTTTTAATGCATACAGGGATGTGCAGAAAAGTTCTTGGCTTAATAAATGATGTCAGTACTCAATCCAACCCACTTCCTGAAATCTGAGCAGTATTTTGTCACTATAGTTGGAAAGTTCTTTTATATTGTGTAGTGCTAATTTACATGATCTGTGCTCATTCAGAAAATCTGTTTCTAGATCATTCCTTTCTTGGGTGGGTCAAAAACTTTTCAGCTCCCACTCATATTGGATATTCAAATCTGGAAAGTATTGACTACTGTCACTGTGAATCTGAATACTGTTTATAATGATTGTATTTGTCCTGAAAAGAAAAGTTCTTGTGGTTATTTATTCATTACTTATGATAATGCTTTTGACATGTTTTTGACAATCAATAAAATCGTTCAGCTAGAAAAGTAATTGTTTTTTTTTTTGTCCCTGCTATTTTGAATTGATTTATGAAGGGGTAATGTGCTCCTGTTATTGAAATAAGTTTGTGTATCAATTCTGAAACTGAATTGTATAATATATATTATGTATTTGTGTTTAGGTTGATTTTTCCCAGCTTAAAGACCTATGACACCATTCAAAAATCATTACTTCAGAAGGAAGCTCTGCAATAACAATTTTTGTTAGATCATCTTCAAATATATTGGATTTAGGCAAAATAATCACTGTTTTATTTTTAACATCTGCTATTTTTACAATTTTTCCTCTAATTTACCAGCATGAAATGATCACAATTTAAAAAAAAAATGTACTGTGAAATGTGTAAAAATAACTGGAGACACCCACGTATAAATAAGACAAATCATCAACTTGATAAGGGGGAGGGTTTCATATGGAAAATCATTTAAAAAATATTTTTGATAAATTGACAAAAATTTCGTTATGCAAGCTTGAGTTATTTTTTTTTTTTTTTTTTCTGGTGTTGATTTCATGTGCAAAATTTTTGTCAATTCCTATTAAATGTGAACCATCCAAATTTAGAATAGTTATATGAATTAGACAATGACAATATTTTGTAAATATTTCAGCAAACAAATAGTTTTTGCTCACTGTAAAAGTTACTTTCTGACACTGATACATTTCTGAATATTTAGTATGAGAACATGCTGAAAAGTTCTTGGCCTGATCAAGAAGGGAATAACCTAGACACAAATTTTGGAAAGAACGCAAAGATCCTGCAAATTGGCATTTCATAGTATAAAAGAACACCCTTTCCAGCTACAGTGACAAAATAATACTTAGATTTTGGGAAGTGGTATAGGCTGAGAACTGACATCATTTCTCAGGCAGAGAACTTTTCTGTACTCACCTGTGTGCATTAAAAGATCATAACTCATGACTTCAAACGATCACTTTGACACTTTTATAACAGTAATAAACATGGTTACTGCATACACATAACCTAATATGTTATAAATGTCAAGGAAAAAAAAAACTATGGGTGCTTTATCTTGCTTACAATTTTGGTGAGAAGCTCTTGAAGTGGGCATTGTCTTTTTATATTTTGGATTTTTGCCCATTTTCTAAGCCTTGTAAAAGGAAAAGTCTATAAGATATACGTGATCCGATAACATATCTAAATTCTGCCGATAATGTTAACCCTAGTCACCAAGTTTCAATTCAGTACATGCTATATCAGAGGAGCTATAATTGTCAGATTTAGATGGAAAGGCTTGTTCAACAAAATGTATAAAATGTATTGAAGATTTTTAATTTCATAACTAATAGAGATACAGACTTAACATTAAGGTATCTCCATAAGCTCAGAATAGGAGCACCTGTGACTTTTTTCAGGGGAATCTGAGAGGGAATTTTCCTAAAATTGGGTGATCTGATATGGAATAACTCAATAGGAAACCTACTCAGATTTTGCGGGACGATGATGTAGCTACTCCTGTATAACACATAGACATGAAAAATTTTATTCAAATGATTGGTTACTTATAGCAGTTCATACCAGACTTCTCAGAAATAGCCACCCCACAAATTTCCTTAACATGAAGTATGCTTGTTTTGTCCGGATGGATGAGTTATCAAAGGTGTATAACTCACTGATATGACGGTTAATAGCAATTCTATTGCTGGTCTATTCTGATTAAATGCAGCCTTATATTCTGTATATTGATATAGATGCATGCCTTATCCAACCATGTAAGGAAGGTGGAACTTTGAAGGAAAGCATAATGAAATATATCCCGATATGTTTTTTATTCCATAAGCTGCAAAAAACATAGACCATCTTCAGAGAAGGTAATTGCAAAAAAATGTACTTGTATACTCCTTACTTAAAGTATATTGCTACTTTCTGAGGGCTAGATTTACCATTAAAACTAACCATTAACTCTTAAAATATCTACTGCTGGTACAGTGGACAAGGAAAAAAATAATAAAGTGGGCTATGATAGACACTGTAATAGAATATTCCCATGGTTCAGTGCTCTTAAGCATTTGGTCTCTGATAACTACTGAAAATGTTAAAAAGTATATGAAAGGAACCATAAAACAATTTAACATAGAGCATATGATACTGCCTTATCATCCACAAAGTGAGGTGAAGTGGTTCCAAAGATTCTCAGCTTATATTTTGACTAAGCAGATTGAATGAAAGCCTGTGAAATGGGACTTCTGTCTCAATCAGACCCTGGCTGCTGCAAGATTTGCAATTAACCAAATGACTTACTCGGTTCTTGTCCTATTATTTCCTTTGTAAATGCAATGTAATGCAAGCATAAAACTTGTTTAGTTGTCATGAAGTGAAGTGAGAAAGCCCAACAGGGAAGCAATAGCCTTATCATCAAGAGAAGAGAAGTTAAACTAAAATTGAATGTTTCAGTTTATTATAAAGCCCAGGTAGGGCTAGGAAAATAAGATTCAAAGTGGAGGCCCTATTATAAAATGGTGGAATAACCAGGACAGATCTTGTTCCTTTTGTAGGAGCAAATAACAAGTAACATAAAAAAATCTCATGCTAATAACTTATGGCTAGTTTAAATATATGAAAGGGGGGAGACCCAAAATGTAAGAAATGTAGACCTAAAAACACAATTATCATTACCCAATCAAATGATGAGACCTTTGATTTCTACCAAGTGACATCAAAATGGAAAGAGAGGAGACTGCTGAATCTCCCCAGGAAGAAGTGTCGAACTTTAACAATGAAGAGATAGCTGAGTAGTTTGAGACAAAACTCTTTACTTCCTTTGGGCAAGGAAAAGCAGAAATTGATGGTAATAAGCTGTAAGTCACATATTATGAACTATCCCAGATTTTCCCTTGCTAAACATAGTATGGATATTATCTGAACTTATAAGCATTGAACTTGAAGTAGTTATCATAGCAAAAACAAGATGAAAACTGATAGTGACAGAGATTGAAATACCTGGAATGCAATTCTGGGTGAGTAGGGTGTTCCTTTTGTATTGGATAGCTAGTTCACCTAATGTGTAAAGCTCGAATTGGACATGGGGCTCAACTTCACAATTATATCTGTTGGACACTCAGAAAATTATTGATCCTCAATCAATTCAAAATAATTTTCAGGTAGTTAAAACTGCTCTGAGAATAAAAGTACAAATAACAGGTGTAGTTGAATACTGAGTTTTCGCTTGTGGTAAAACCAAAATTGCTATTACTCACGTAATTGAAAATAATGATTTGACTATTTTGTTGACTTTCTTGAAAAACTTGTTCTATTAAATTTGCAATTCAGTAAAATCATTTTTACCCAAAACTATAGAGAGATATAGCTTTTTTATATATTGAGGAAGTACAAGAAGTTTATTGATGTTTTCTGAAAGAATAGGGGTTTAGTGTACTAAAGTGAAAGATCACCAATATGTATACTCTCAAGAAAATCTAGTTTTTTGTCCTAAGAGACAATTGATTTCTTGTGGTAATCATGAGCATATGTGGTGAATTATATTTCACCTGTAATCCTTTCTTGCCAGGTCACTCCAAAAGTAGTATTGTTACATTTGTCCAGTTGCAAGTCCAAGAAAATTGTAAAACTTTATACCAAAGAAAACACATCAAGAATCGCAGTGCTACAATAGATTGCTGTTTGGTATTAAATGTAAATCAGCAGTTTTTCAACTAATTATGAATTGAATGATGACAAGTTTCCCACTGGCTGTCATCTAATTGGATGACATGATTATTGTGAATCAAACTATCAAAGAACACAATTTGTACCTAGCAGAAATATTTTCTTGGATATATGAGTTTGGATATAGTATTTGTATGGAAAAATACTCACTTTTCATGTTTTATGTTAAATATGTTGGAAAAATGAGAGATAATAACAGATAATGGCAGGATCCAGAGGAAAAAAAAGTATATACAAGATAAGCTAGTACCTGTATATATGCATCTTATACATAACTCATGTGGAGAACATTTTGATAATATGTTTTATAAGAGCATGTATACATATTTAATTTATTCGCATTATATGTTAGCTTTATTTTTTTCTATTAAAGACATTTCAAGCATTTATCCCAAGCGCTAGATGATGTAATAAAAAAGAACAAAATATGTCTCAGTATGCATATTCTGATTTCTGTATATTTGTTTGTTTGTTACAGTAACACAACTAGAGCAGCACGTGGTAGCAAGATTTTTGTTAGTGCAATACCATTAAACTGCTCTTACTTATGGAGATTGAAGCAATGCCCAGTCCAATTGGCAACTTAATAATAATGGTGTGAGGTCTGCATTCGCACTCAAACTGATAGTCTGTATCATAATGATCCAATTTTTTTAGAGAGATAACTCTGGGTATATCAAATGCTAATTATAGAGTAATTTCCCTTATCGGCTTATTTTAATTGGTTAATAATTATAACAAATTCTATAAATAGAAAATGATCGCCGAAGATGGCCTTCAAGTGAATTGTTAAAAGGATGATACTCCCTTTTGTATCAACATTTCAGTACACTCAATTACGCCAAATTGTGCCTGTTCTACAACTATCAATATTCAGAACTTGAAGTTACATATTTTCCGTTCTCTCTCTATAATTCTACGACAGAAAATTTTATTCCTCAGTGTTTAAATATCCAGTAATTACCCCCTTTTTCAATAATTAGTTATTGTATATTTTTGTCAAACTTCAGTCCAAACAAAGAGTTGCCTTTGTTTTCCTTTTGTGAGGGGAAAGAACAACCAGAACAATCCTCACCAAATTTAGCATTTTGTAAAATTAACATTCCTTATCATGATTTGATATCATGACCAACTAATCAGTAGTCATATCTCTTTCCGACTGGGCCAAACTGACATGTTTTACATACCTGTGAAGATTGATCTTACAGGTATGCGAAGGCTAATTATTAATAAATGCATCAATACTAAAGAATATTTTTTTTCTATTTTATGTTTATTCAGATACAATATAAGGTTACTGTTATCATCTTCAGACAGTGAAGAAGGAGTGGAGTTTGACTCTGCGGTAGCCAGGCTTATTCCTAATATTTTATCATCAGAACTCTAATTATTTATCAAAGGATTCATAATTTCATTGTTTATATTCATTTGTATTCTAAATGAAAAACAATAGAGCTAAAATTGATTTTTATGTTTTGATTCCCATTAAATAGGAAAACTATGAAAAATTATCAACATCAGTAGTTCGAACGATCAATATCAATATTTTGCCATCAATATTTGACCATTTCACCTCATAGTACCAATTTGCACTGTTTAGTTATCTTTCTGAAGAAAAAATATTTTTTAATGAAATGATTTAAAAACATGTATTTTTACAAGATTGAGAATCACTTAAGGAAATGTTAAAGCCTATAATTGTTTCAACTGAGAATTCAGTTATCTCCCTTGAACCCTTGTTTCAACTGCAGGATGATTTAATTTAAAAAAAAAATACTTTCTCCAAGTCAGAAATAGGTTTTCTGTGTTAACGAAAATGATCATCGTTAGAAAAGGCTTGAGGGTGCTTGACAGACAGCAGAAAATCAATCTAATACACTTAACCATGGTATTAAAATGAATATTGAGATAATTGCACAAAAAGATTACTGATTATAAGATAGTGATATATGCTTTTCTTATCAAGTAGCAGATTTGAATAGAACTCCTAAAAGTTTTCAATGTATTTTGTTTTTACCTTTCCATCAACGAAGAGTTACATGAAGTGTTTCACAAAATACACAAAATGTTTTTTTTTTATATAAACTGTTTTGCTTATCCAGAGCCTGTTATTAATGTGTTTTTTATGCAAAAAATGAGTAATATGTACTATTACTGAAGACAAAACCAGGTGTTCTGGGTCAAAATGATTAACTGGAACATTTTTATTGTATGGGATATAATTATTGATGCTTTCTATCAATTAGCATAAACCGCTTTTTGGTTTGCTTCAATAATCAGTTTCATTCAAAATTAATGCATTACTTGCTGTGGTAATGGTTGGCAAAGATTGAATTGGAGAAGCGGTAAAAGATTTAGCAAGAGCGAAATACTGTAGAAGTGAGTGAAAATGCTCCCAAAATAATTAACAAAATGATTTATTATGATTTTCAAAAATGTTACTGATATTATCATTTGTGTAACAATTAAATATAGGAAAATTGATCCCATTGAGAATATTTCCTGTTGCAAAAATGCATTTACTGCTTAATTATTCCTAAGATTAAAAGAGGAAATTACAGATTTAAACAGCTTCCAACAGCTAAATGAATGATAGGAACGAAAAATCATTAAACAAAGAAAATACCAGTATTATGAATGTTCTTTACTGGTATTTATAATTAAGTCTAAATGATTCAGAAGCTGACAATCAAACAAAATACTAAATTAGTGTAAATTTACAGCGAAATAAGGAAAGTAAATTTTTGTAGTCATGAAGTATGAGATTTGGGAAATAATATAAAATATCTTTCGAGCTGATGATACATCTCTGCCAAGTTGGAAAAGTACATGTATTTGGTCCTGTCTTACTGCCTGTCTTTGCCCATGTTATCTCTGAAAGTACCCTATGAATTTCAATGAAATTTTGTGGTAGGTGGGCAATAAGGTGAGGAAGAAGTGGTTGAATTTCGTAGTGGATCCAGGATTCCCTTCTTTTTTTCTTTTTTTTTTTTGAGAGATATTTTTTCCATTTTTATCCCCCGTACTTTTATGCATGATTGTTTACACAATATCTCCGAAAGTTCCCAATGAATCTCAAAGAGCCAAACATCTACATTTGAGACTCAATTAAATAGACCCTTTCCAAAAACTTATTTTCTTTTTAAATAAAAGTGCTTTTTATTTTAGCTTTTTAGGGCTTGTCCAACCCCAACCCCATTCTTTTGAATTCTAAAAGTTTTATCAATGGAAAGCTATTTTTCTTTTTTGAAGACAAAAATTTGGTCTCTCTCCTTTCCAGTAAAAACAAAAAAAAAATTGACAAGAAAAAAAAATCAATTTCATTTAAATGATAATGTTGATTATCATCCTCATGAACTTGGATATTGGCCAATGCCAAAATTGTCAAAATGTCAAATATCAACCCAATATATCAGCTGGCCTCTAATTTAATGCTTCTAGAAGTTTTAGTGGTGCTTCTGCCTTTGGTTAACCAATGTTGTTGCTTTTGATAGGATTGATAATTTGTAGTGTGATCATACTTTCCAAATAATGTATAGCAACTGGACAGGATGGTAATTTTCAACAAGGCTACTCTGTCATTTCTTGAAGTTTGGTGAAATTACTGCATCCAATCATTTTCTTGGCAGTTGCCCTAGTGTGAGTGACTTGTGGAAGATCATTGTTTTGCTAATACATCAGCTAACTCCTTCAGTGGGTGGGGAGGTATTCCATCCCTGCCTGACAACTTCTTGGTTTGTTGTTTTTTCAGGGCCTTTGTTACATCTTCCTCTGTCATTGTGAATGACTCCAAAAATGTTTTTTCTTTTGGGGGGGGGGTAGTCTTTGGGAGCTATTTGGGGAATAGTTGAGGTGTCCTCTATGGTGAACACTTAGTAGTTTTGTTCAATGAGAGTTTGAGCTATTTCTTTTGCAATCTTTGTAATGGTATTGTCCTTCTTCTTCAGAGTTGGTATGCCAGAGTTTTTCTTTCTATATTTCTTGACATATATCCAAACACATTTGGAGTTCCCCCTGCATTCTTTTGCGAGTTTGGTTTCAAATTCTTTTCTGGTTTCCTTTGATGTGTGGGTAGCTTCATTTCTCTTGGGAATATATCTCAAGTAGTTTTCTCCATCTGTGGTATTTAACTATCTGAGTATGCGAGGTGTTTTTTAGCCAGGCTGGTTCAACTTGTGATACTCGGTTCATAAGTATACAATCTTCTTGAAATATTTTCAACATCATTTTCTTCAGTTTAGAAGATTAGATCATCTGAAGTTGGTTGTTGGTCTAGTCTGTGTCTTGTTGGCTCAGTGATATGCTAATGTAGGAATGTGTCTCTGATGCAGTTAATGAATTTAGCTTCAGGAGAGTCAGCATTTAGGCTATCTGGAATGATTGAATTATTCCATTGAGGTTGAAGTCACCAGCTATAATCATGGTTGGGTATCCAGTAATCTCAGCTGTCCTCCTCAGCAATGTGTGCATATTTTCATCATTAAATATAGCTGTTGTGGGCATTCCACATCAGTGTATACATCCAACCAAGAACTTCTTTGACATGGACCCAGATGGCGTCTTTGAATTCCTGCTGCCATACTTGTTTTGAAGCTCATTCTAGCCTTTGCTTGAGATAGACAGCTCAGCCATGGGTGTTGTTATCTTCAAGATTGTTGACATGATGGTTATAACCTTTGATTTGCCGCAGTGAACTGTTGGGTATTTTAAGTTCATCAAGATTGCTGAGTATAGAGTTGTCTAGGTTAGTGTAGCAGAAGATTGGCTCAGTCTGTGAGATGGTTTGAATACTTTCTGCTGCTGCTCTGATTGTCTGCTGTTAAAGTCACCTATGTGATTTCATTCCTGTTGACTTTGTACACCTTGGTAGGTTTTTGGCTCTAACACAGCATATCTCTCGAGGTTTTGACTGCTCCAGCTGAAACTTTGTCAAGTCTGGTGTTATATACACATTTTCCTTTGTGTTTTGTTGGTAGATTTTTGTTAAGTTGTTACTTTTGCAAGTACTTCTTTTCTACTTTTCTGAGTAACAAAGAGCAGTTCAAAGAGTCTTGTAGCTGGATGTTTTTCTGGTCCTCTGTGTTCTCTCAATATCAGACGTGACGTTCAGCTTTTGTTTAATGAGTGCCAGGACCTTACTCTTATCTATATCAACAGGATATCTTCTAGTTTTTCAATCTCTGACTGTATGCTCTTCTGGTTCCTTACTATGGTTTGGATTTGGTTTCTACATCTTGAGACTCTGTCAGTATAGGTTCTCCTTCAGTCTGGCATGCTCTGTCAGTGGTGGATAGTGTGTATTTGATTGTTTCTTCGCATCTGAAGATTTCCCTCAGTTGATTTTGACGTCTATTAATCATGTTAGTTTTTACAACATATTGGAATATATTTCCAAATAACGTATAGCATGAATTCAAAATCAAGCCCCTGGACAGGAGACTGGGGTGTTGGTGAGATTTTCTCCAAGTAGTTCTCTAGTAACTGTGTAAAAGTAGCTCCATATCTGAGTGGTACATACTGGTAAATATAGCTATTTTTCACATGCTCATAACTTTCTCCCTTTGATTGGATTAGAGTGGATTTTGTTTATGTTATTGTAGATTACTAACCCTGTCAATTATGCAAAATTCTGCTCCCCCCTCCCGATCTTTTTTTTTTTTTTGTGGGGGTCAAAACCAATTTTTACTGAACTATTATGGTACAATTAATGTTTGCTGCTGACTGTGTGTTAGCTACAATTCATGATATATCCAATACTAGAAAGTACCCAGCCTTGCCAGGGGTTCTAAATGCCTAAAATAAATATAATCGCATGAGTTCATGATACTTGGTATTGATTACATTGAAAAGATGCTGATATTCTCCATTTGGTTTGGGAACATTGATTCTATTAGAACTGTTGCTTTCAACTAATTAAGAATATAGTTCTATTTTACTTTTATAAAAACTAATATAGGACCTGAAATTAAATTCTATTCTTACACTTGAAAAATTTTTTCTGGGAGATGATCCATTTTTCAAAATACAGTAAACCCTCACTATAATGAACCTCAATATAAATTTTGGCTTTAATGAACTTGTGGATCCATCCAAATGACTTTTGATTAACCAAACATAGTTTGATAGATGTGGTGAACTGATGGGATTCATTGGTGTTTCTGAATGGAGTACTCAATGTCTACTCCCCCAGGGAAGCGTAAGAGGTATATATTGTCTCAAGACAAAGCTGGGGATGTTATTGGGGAACATGAGTGTGGCAAAAGCATGGAAAAATTTGGTCTCAAAAAGACGATGATTCACTTTGAAGGTGTCAGAGAGAGTGTGAAGGAGCTGGAGTGTGGTCCTAAGGGTGCAAAATTACTTTGGTTGAAGAAGCTACCCTTTGAATAAGGTAGTCTTCCACTGGTATAAGCAACAGTGAGCTGAGGGAGTGCTAGCCTGAAGCTTAAATATTTAGTATGCTTCAGAGAGGCTGGCTGCACATTTGGGACATCAGAATTTCAAGTGCAGTGATTGCTGACTATGGCGTTTTAGAAGGTGACATGGCATTGTTGACCAAGCCATAACTGGAGAGTTGCTGAATGCTGACACTAGTGCTGTGAATCCTTTTACCAATGAATTGAAGCAGCTTGTTGAAGATGAAGAACTCTACCATTTTTGAATCTATAACGCTGACAAGTTGAGACTTTTCTGTCATTCTCTCCCTAGAAATATCCAACAAAACTGCTTTTGGATTTACCAAGATATATAAGGTAGATTGAAACTAGGATAAGGAGTAACTGAAATGCCTCTGTGTTTGTTAAATGTGTCAAACTTCCAAACTTAGTTCTTATTTACCAAATGTTGGGCTACAATCAGGTATGATGAATTTTCAGCTTCAAAGAGCACCCTCTACTCCTGATTAATTCTTAATAGTGAGTGTTTACTGTACTGTTCAAATCTACATAATCAATATATGTGAATTTTTTTTGATTGACAACATTTTTCATTGTCAATTGCATCATTTATTCCTATGCATGCTTTTCCCAAGGGCATTGCTGCAAAGTGAAATCAGATTATTTCAGAACTCTGCTTGCCAATTCCATTTTTCATGCTGGTAATGTTTGACCCCTGGCACCTCCATGTATGTTACTGTAACCCAGCAAAAATGGCACATGGCAGGCAGTTTCTTTAATGCCCCCCTTGCATTAACTTGCAGAATAAAATAAATCCATGTGATTTGCAGCTGTTATATTTTGTTTTGAGAAGAGGGTTCAATTTACAATATAACTATAATGCAGAACTAGACTCTTATTTTGTGTTTACCAGATATGATATTGAAATAAAACATTGACATCATAAGAGTAATTTTTGTTCTGATAACTCTTTCTGGAAGTTGATATTTTACCTGAACTCACATTCTGATAAAACTTTTTCTCACCTTTCAGGGGTCCAAATGTGAGGGGGAATGGTTTTTTTTTTTTTTTTTTTAGGGTTCAGCAATGAGGGGAAACTTTTTCCTCCCTCTTGAGCAACCAAAATGGAGAAATTTTTTCTTCCTTTTAGGGGTCAAAATTGGGCGAAAACCTCTCCCATTTTAGGTGTCAAAATAAGGAGAAACTTTCTTCCTCCCCTTCTTAGGTAAATCATAATTATAGAGTGGTTTTCTTCATTTGTTTATTTAAAAATAATTATAATATCAATTTGATACAAAAGGATGGACTTGACATCGTGCTCAATGGCTGGCGAAGGTGCCCTCCAAGCGAGTATTGATAGATATACAAAATCAGACATCACCTTCCATATGCAATGCCTACTTAGCAAAAGACAATTGTAAATTTAAAATCTTTTGCAAGTTTTTGTTTTCAGAAAATACTATTTATACAGACATAACTTTGACACATTGAATTTTCTTTGAATCTAGGCAAGGCTATTTATATTTGCCATGAATTAAAATTTGGTGGTGATATTATGAGAATGATTTGATATAAATAGAAATAACTTAATTTGTATTCAGAGAACTTACATAGTAATACACTCATTTGTACCTAACCACCTACATGCCTACACTCCTCTGAAATATATTTGAATTACAATCAGGTAATTTTTCTTTCTACATTTTCATTAATAAATCTATGTGCATGTAAAAGTCTGTAGTCCAATCAGTGACAATGAATAATGTCTAAGGCCAAATTTACAACAAATTTGAAGCTTCAATTTGCATTTTTCTGCAGTTGGCACATTGTAAAATATAAGAATTAAAATAGTTTTTGAAGTTCTGAGATGAGTCATTATCATGATTCCACGAGTTATTTGGACTAGTATCTTCATCATTGTTATTTGTCACAATGTGCCAGCTGTGGTGTTTTGGCTTACCTCAGGTGTATAGTTCTTGAAACTTTTTCTCTTTTTTATAGATAGTTCCTGATCCAAGCAACTAAGATTTGTGTAGACTGAAGGAATCCAGTAGTCAGTCTGAAAATTTCTGACTATATTTACTAAACAGAACACGTATGTCAATTTTCTCAGTACACACACATAATGATATCCTTTCTCAGCTGCAGTGGTCCTCAGTGTTTTTTTTCATTTGCTCAACTGAGCACAAGCCCCTCCTATTTGCATTGAATTCTATTGGGTTTTAACATGCAATCTTATGTCAAACTTATATACACAACACCCTCTATCACCCTACTTACCTTTTTGTTCCCCTCTTATTTTAACCTTATTTCAAGTTAAAGTTCAAAAGAAGAAACGCCTGACAGAAGGGAAGGATTCTTTTCTTTTTTTTCTACCAAGAATGTTGTCTTTCAGAAAGTTCTTGAAAACATTGATGATTGTATTTTTCATGAACATTGTGAATTCATAAATGGATTAGTCCATACTTGAAACTATAGTTGATGATTTCTTTTCATTCTGTACATTAAAATACGTGAATCTAAATTGCACTCTTTTCCAAAATTGCGAAGATATATCATGGAATTTTCTCACGTTTTGCAAGTAAATAATTTCAAAAGAGACTATACAGTAAACTAGTATATGAGAAACAAACTAGGTATCTCTGAATTGACCTTTTGACAGGTCCAACTTGAGCATTCTTATGACTATTCTTTGTAGTCAGTTTGACAGTGAAATAGTAATTTGTGTTTTCATTTTACATATGTTTGTCTCTCTTTGTTAGTACAAAAGTTTTAAAATGAAATTTTCTGAATATTGCTGAGAACGAGTCATCAAGTGTTTACATGAGAAGATTTTCACTTCATAAGTTGAATGTCCTTGAGGAAGTGAAAAAATTCCTACCTCTTTTGCTGATTTCAAAGCTTATAGATTTTTACTGGCATTTTATTGTCAATTAAAACAAGTTGGAATCTTGAATGAAAAAAAAAAAATGAAATTCCGATTTAAAACCAACATGCTCCAAGTAACTATCTGTACTTCATCAACACTTTTATCCACTAGAATTTTATGGCCTTAAACCATATGGTGTTCATTCTAAGATTTGTCTGGACAACTGAACTCATTATTTGTGTTACTGTTGTTACCTCAATGTTTCAGCTAATCCATTCTGCAGTCTTCGCAAGGTCTATAATGAACTATGCAAAGAATGAGTTCAATCGTCTGGACAAATCTTAGAATAATAATGACTCTTCTTAAAGTTAGAGGCAACATTTTATTTCTATGCTTGGCCTGCTGATGAAGTTATTACAGCATGTGTGCAGATTCTTCCAATCATCTTATTTGTCACTCTTCTCTATTATTTTAACTATTATTTTTAGGGTTTGGTGACTCAATTATGCCTGATTTCATAGTTTTTCCATGGATTACAGCTTTTTGTTGTGCTTTGAGCTCTACCTTGAAAGAATCAATGCACATGCTATGCTCTAATAACCACCTCAACAGGCCAAGCATGGAAATAAGCTTTTTGGTTTAAGGCTCTAAAATACCTCTACCTGATTGTGCTGTAGGATAATAGCATTGGTTTGGTGCATCTAGTTACTTGGTGATCATGAATTCAATCTCTGGGTCAGGTAGTGAAAGTCATACTCTGGAACAGTGGGAGAAGTGTCATCACAAGGACGAACTAATCAAGAAGAATCAGTTAATACAAGATGTCAATTGATATTGGCAGCAGAATAAGAGAAAATATCGTTGAATTAGATTGGGGTTAGAATTTGATGTACATCTATGCATAAAGATTTGACAGTTAAAAGCATATAAATCATATATACAAATGTATTTATTCATGTCCATATATCTACGGACCATCAAAATTCAATGATGAATAGACCTCATCAAATTTCAGTATTAGGTCTAATGAAAGTGTTCAGTTCAGTGTTTGGCCTATGTAATTCCCTCTACATATATAGCAATGATATCCAATGTAAATAAAATCTCAATTTATTTTATTAGTGTGTTGATTATATTTACTCGTATAAAATGTATTTTTATTATCTACAAAAATACTTCATCTTTTGTTTAGCTTGTGCTTTTTGAAGAAAATCTTCTTACAATACTAATTTTATTAAAAAAAAAAATAATAGCTATGAATAAAGTATAATCCTCTTTGATATGTTTATGTATCAAAGAGGATTTTAGACAACTAGCTGAAATACCCACCCTATAGGCAGTTTCCCTACCACTTCCTGTAGAGGAAAATGGGGCATTTGGCCCTGATAAGTAATCAAATTGTTTTTTGGGGGGTACCTTATTTCTAAACACAGATTAACAGAATCAGACTTTTAACACTATATGGATAGATAGCTAGATATGATAGATTTTATTATTATCAAGGAGAGAGTGAACATCAACCCCACATGGATTTTTAAAAAAATTTTCAGAGACTAATATGTTCCAGTTAGTAACCACAAATATTTGGTGGCCATAACTCTGGCCATCCTTGAGTTATGTAAACTCAGATAGATGATGAACATTTGCTGAATTATAGTTAGCGTGAAGAGTGTCTGACATAATCTAAGGGAACAAGTCAGCATGAATTCATGGAAACCGAACCACCCATTAAAAACATTTTGTCAGTGAATTGTTGAAAACCTGTTTCAGGGCCCATTAATAAACACAAAAAATTAGGTTGTTATAGCCCTGTCTATTTTTGAATTTTGAAATCATGGATGGTCACAGGGATATTCGTAGAATAGTCGTAAGAGGATGGTTAATTTTTAGGTAAGTGTGAACACTGCCTGACACATACTTAGGAGCTAATTTAGCATGAATTCACTTTGGCAAGTGGAGTAACTCTTTGTCAAAAAAAATTACATCACATGGCTTTAGCCTGCTGTAAGCTATATTTTCAAAAACTAACTTGCTAAATTCTGCTCTTGGGTCCTGTAAGTAACCACAGAAAATTTGGTTGACATACCACCCACTTTTCGTAAATTTTGAGTACACAGACTGACGGACATTAGTTGAGTAGATTTTTAGGCATAAACATTGGACACAAACTAAGTGATTAATTTAGCATAAGTTTTGATTGTTAATTGAACCTTCCACCCAAAACTTATCTGGAGAGGAATTTTCAAAAACTATCTAGCTAAAAACCTGCTCTGGTATCCCATTAACGACCACAAAATACTTAGTGACCATAGTTCTAGCTGTTTTGGGTTTTTCTTACCAACAGACATTAGGTGAATTTCTAAGTAAGCATGGATGACCACAAACTAAGTTGAGTATACATGATTTTTACGCCCTAAATCCCCAACAATTTTTTTACCATCAAGGAAAATAACAAAGATAAGAAACTTGGAGGTTACCTGTCTGGAGGGGTCATTAAGAACAGGCATGCATCCTGAAAGGGGTCACTAAAATTTTGTATGTTGCATTAAATTATTTTGAATTATTGTTTAAATTATCAAGGGAGGTTATCGTCAAGTTCCTTTTAATTTTTATTATCTCCCTTTACAGTAAAAATTAGTTGGGTATTTAAGACACTAGAAATCATTTATACCAACTACAGACAAAAATAACTGGTAGAGTAAATCGTACACACAAAAAAACCCAAAACAAAACAACAGATTGATACGAATCCGATTGTGTTTAATTTAGTAAAGAAATGTAATGCCCTTAAAAAAAATTTGTGAAAAAGACTAAGAGGCGATAACCACCCTAAAATATTGTCATTTGCTTTAACATATGCTGTTTTACCAAAAGCTGGGGGGGGGGAGATGATTTTATGCCTTTCCCTAGGGCATTTGTGTCAGTCTTGGTGTTGCAAGTTTTAGTTTTTTACAATGGAATATACAATAAGTTGTCCATGCAAAACAGATCTCCTTTCCATACACATCCATAGTTTTGTGCAAATAATTGCTATATATTAGATAATTTTCTTTGTTTTTTTCTATGAAATATGCAAGTGGCCATTACTATTGTAAAAATACTTACTAACCTATATACAAATCTTATCACTCATAATCTTGACTAACCTGAGTATGTGTTCCAAATATACTGCTTTGAGAGCCTTATTCATTAATATTTATTAATCCAAAAAATAAGTAGAGTTACCCTTTGATATTTGGCAGGGTTAGAGTGCTGTGAATATGAAAAACCATAAATAATCCCCCCCAATCTGTCAATTATGGTGGAATCAATATATTTCAAATAAAATACGTAAAAACATCCTTAATCTGCTCAGAAATCCTCTGTGAGTATGCAAAAGTATCATTTCTTTACAACTAACTTGGTTATTTTCTTGTGATTATAACCAAATTGAACTTTTTTAGAAGATTTTTATTGGAACCATTAAAAAGTAGAACTATTAAGAAAATCATACAGTTAATTAATAAAAACTGATAATTTTATAAAACTTCAAGGCAGTGACTATTAAAAATTTTTCTCTTCTTTTTATGCTATTATTCTCATTCTTCTTGATATTCTTTGTTGCTTTTTCAAACATTTCATGCTCTAAGAAAGGTTGCGATAAGAAGCTACAAAAGTATTAAGATGAAGGTAGTAGCATAAAAATGAAAAAGATTTGATGATGATTTATAATACTTCAGATAAAAAATGAGTGAATAAATTTGATTACAGCAAAATGAATTGGAAAGAAATTTATGTCCAAGATACTGTAAATGTTTGACTAACTGATTCATAAGTGTTTAATCCACTTATAAACTGAGTTCATATTGTCTACATCTATAAATTGATAACACAAATATTATTATGATGAATTTATGATTACTTAAATTTTTTGCATTTTGTTTATACTGCACAGCATATTTTCTATGAAGCGTTTTTTTTTTTTTTGCGGTATGTTGCACCCCCCTCAAAAATGAAAAATTTCCATAAATTATTCAAGACTGAATCACAAATTATCAAAACAGTGAAGAGAAAACCCACAAATATCAAGGGACATGTCATTTGAAATAAGTTTTCATGTTTTGTATGTACTTGACATTTATTGAAAATTTTCATCTTTTACGTTTATTTGCAACTATTATCTGTATATATGAGAAATAGATAGTTTTATGATTTCTGAATATATCCATCTAATGTTAGAAATGCAGCAGCCGTGTTTTATTTAAGAGTCTACTATTTGAATCTAAATATAAACTAGCTTTGCATTTCTGTTATTTGATCATCAGTTATGAATATCAGATTGAAGGTTACAAAATTTTACATTGTTCATATCATTCAGCTTTCTGTACAAATGTACTAACAATTCCATATGCAGACCTACTTCTTTCATTTTTCATTTTTGATCTTATTCATAAATAATGAACCATCTTAGTTATCTAAACATATTCATCTTCTAGACATGCAGTTATCATCATCCATTTTTTCACATAGCAGACTCATTGATATTGACAATAGGTCTACAAATCAATATTTTCAATTGATTAATACTTTTCACTGTAGGCCTATATATTGCTGCTTAGTGCCTTTTTGGCTCAAGTTATACACAACATTTCCTCAATCCAAATACCTCAAAGAACTAACACTTCATCATTTGATCATCACACATTATGTTGCAATACATATTTAGTTTATCTGGTGAAAATGTTCATCACTATTTTATTTCCATTCTTCATCATTCAAAATCTTTTGCTATTGTAATTGTATCATAGGTACATTTAGGATTATTTTAGAAAAAAACCAGTTCTTCCTTTGAAACTTAACCTAGGTTTAAGAAGCAAGAATGTTGGATTTTTAAGATCAATGTTATTAATTACATTAAAAAGTTTTTTTACAAAATATACATCAACTTATTGAGTTGTGGTTATTGCCAGAAAAAATAAAACAGCTGTTATCAATGTTTTTTGTAATCACAACTTGATCTCAAAACTAAAAAAAGTTATATTTAAGAAATTATACTGTTTTAAATCTTTCAGTTGGTCTATAGATTGTCCACACAATTTTGTCTTGTAGGATGAAACAATTTTATATACTTACCCATATACACCCTTTCTATGATCATGAATCTCCTGGCTAGTTCCCAAATTAAACAATGGTAAGATCCTAACTCTTTGATAGACCAATCAGTCTCATAGTCGTTTGTGTCTGCCTGTCCATCCATCTGCATGTCTGTCTGTCCACACAATATCTCAAAAAGTTCTCAATGAATGTCAATGAAATTTTGTCGCAGAATGTGCCAAAAACTTTGGAAGAGTGGTCCATGGATTTGTTTTTGATCAAAAAATATTTTCATTATTCAGCAGGAAACAAGGTTGAAAACAAACAGTTGATAAAAAGCCAGATTCAATTTTAATGAAAGTAACTCAATACTCGTACATTTAAAATTCGCTCCTTTATTTCTGAATTTTTTCATTGTCATTCAGTTTTTAGTTAGTATATGGAGTTGCCAGGGGTATGCACTCTATAAATTTTAGTTTTAAAAAGTGTTTTTTGATGGGAACTGCATTTGCAGCTTTGCTCAAAAGAGTTAATGTTTCAAGACAAACTGAACAAACCCATTCATTGGACGGTGTACAATATGTCTAGAGGTCATAAGGATACTGCTGGGCTGTTAAAATCTTCAAAAAAGTTGATTATAATGGACAGAGCTAGTAATGTAATAATATATTGTTTGACTGGATATATAATTTTGTTCATTCTTACGTTATTATCATGATTTTCATAGAGCAATCAGACAGATCAATAATTTGTTTCATACCAACCACCTCCATCCACTGACGCATTGCCATATTTTTCTCTGTCCTTCTATTACACATAGTGCTTACAAATGCAGCCCTAAAGGACACCATCTGAATTTCATCTGTCTTTGAAATTTTCTTATCACCACCCTACACTGTATAAATAGTCTGAATCCTGATGCTTCGTTTCTCATTGATGTATTATTTGAATTCTCATGATTCTGTTTGAACTCCATGGTCTTTAAATTTAGAATTGTTGATTATATTACAGCTCTCCTCTTTCTTTGAAATATTACTAATTGAAGAAAGAAAATACTCTTCACCTGAGTCCTGCTCAGTTGTGGGTAAGTGCCCATCTGTTCATGTCCAACCCGTCCCACAAGCAGGTACAGATGGGCTGAATCATGTATAGAAAAAGAGCTGATTCTAGATCAATATAGGAGCATCAAGGATTTGACAAAAAAAAGAAATCTGAACCATAATTGAACATTTCAAAGGGCAATCTTGAAGAGTTATTATGTTTTCTGAAGCCTTCCAAAGATGCCAGTGATGTGCCAAAAATAAAAAATCTCCAACTTTACAGTTAGTATTGCTTTATCACTTGGACCTTTTTAAACATTCTAATGTTTCTGAAAATGACAATATATGATACATAAAAATCTTGAGAGAATGTGCATGAGAATTTCTTTGGCTTAGGATACTAATGGGTATTGAAATGTTAACAAGTATTTGTGAGATAATTCACATTGACAGTATGGACGACGAGAAAGTAACTAATAAGCTTGAAAGAGTTTGTTCATCTAAAAAAAAATGTCAAGACTTCAAAATTCAATGAATGGACAACATACCATATCAATGATCGATTTTGAAGTTTTTTTGTTTTTTTTCAAAGACGTTGGGCAGTGCATAAGCTATAAAACTGATGAGGGAAGTGATGTTCTTCAGTTTAGAAAAAACTCACAAATCAATGTTCCCATTGCTTGCTACACTGGCTATGAAATACGTGAACATTCCTGCATCCAGCGAAAGGTATTTTAGTACTGCAAGAATTACACTTGCACAGAGGAGAACTAATTCAAAAGTAGAAAATTTTGACAATCTTTTGTTTCTGCATTGTAATTTGGAATTTTAAAACTTTAATTAAATCAGTGAGTGCAAAATTGAATAATTTCACTATGTAATTTTGATAGACGTATTTTTCAAAAAATACTCTTGTAAGTATCAGTAAAAATATTTAAATCTCAAAGTAGATTTAGGTTCCAAAAAAAATTAAATCACGACCTGCGGGTATATGCGGCTCCAAGTTATGAAAAAAATTATGGTCCAGCCGGGCCCTAAAACATCAAGAAATTACTGGCTAAGTACAGACAGGTTATATAGAAAGCTTACAGATATGGGTGGGTGCGGGTTGGAAAATATCAGCCTGTGCAGGTCTCTCTACTCTCAATACCGTTTTTTTCTTAGAAAAACTCCAGCATACAAAAGCCAATTTAAGATATCAATTTGCTTTTATTTTGGTTGGGATTCTCTTATGTGTATACATCTATGCACATGTACATATATACTACCAGGGATACCTGGTCTTGCCAGGAGAAAAAATAACTACTTTCTTATTTTATGACACAACAAATGGAAAAAAGATTATTTACATCAAGAGCTTATTGTTTACTTCTGATCTGCCTTTTTTCTCAATGTTATAGATTGATGGCCTGAGTAGAGTTGTAATCAGAAACGTTTTTAATATAATTACCAGTAAAATCCAAAAACTGTACAAGTATTTTTTTTTTTTTTCATAAGAAATCTTTTATGCTTCCAATCAGTAAGACCTCTGTTACGTTTGGAAAAGTGTCAGTATTTTAAGGAGAAAAATTTTAGTTTTGAGGGTTGTTTAATTTACCTTGTAACCATAATGCTGAACTGGACCCTTACATTACATCAGTTTTCCAAAAATATAGCTCTGGAACCAGGAATCTTATCATTTTTTAAATCATATTCAGAAAAAATTTTGTATTTGAAAAATGATTCTAGGTAAACAATTTCTGGATACATTTTTTGCTTTTACTGATAAGATCATGATCTAAATCATAAACTAAAAAAGATGAAGATGAAGGTAAATAGCATTAGAAAATTAATAATAATGGTTTACAATAAATTTTTTTCCACTTGTAACTGATGATGTAAATGTTTTTGCAACCCCTCAGTCACCAAAAATGTCTATATATGCATAATCTATAATGATTTTCACTGTGTTTACTGTTTCAGAAAAAAATACAACTAAAAAACTTCTGAAATGTAGCAAATATGAACTTAATGTCCATAAAATTATTGAGTAGCATAGTCATTTTCCAACAAGCACCAGTTAGGGTAAATATTTGAATAGTGATAAAAAAAATTCTAGTTACATAATTATTCTTTAAAAAAATATTCCTAATATTTCTGCTAATCATAATAATCTTTATGAGGCACCCACAGGGGCCCTGACCCTTAGTTTGAGAAGCTCCATTCAACAAATATTTAAAAAAAAACTATCACTTTCAACTCGGAAAAAAATGACAATGTTTCTTGGAAGGATTGTTAACATTAGAATTAGATGACTGTATGTTTCAAGTTTAGGGGAGTGTTATGATGAGTATTAGAATCGGATGGCTGTAGCTTTAGAGAAAGGTGTATGAACATTGTGTTACTTCTATCTATAGTATAAAGAAATCACGTGAGAATATGTGTGTGTTGAGAACTATACATCACAGAACTGAAAGAAAGGCATGTCTGGAATCAGTAGGTCTATAATTACCTATCTTTAGGTTGAATTCTGTTCATCTGAGATTTTCTGAAAAACTATTGAAATTAGATTCATGAAATAGAAGTTTATGTATATTTTAATTCAGCACCATTCAGGATGTTCTTTTCATTTACCTGAACCTACTCACACATGAGGGGGGGGTTCAATGATATTTTACAAATTCCTTTTTGAGAAATAATTTTTAGGAAAAGTTTTTTCTCTTATCAATTTTATATTCTTTCAAACTATTTGAACTTTGAACACCACAGGGAACTTATCAGTTTTTCAGGTTTTAGAGGGGGGGGGTTCTATTAACAATGTCGTTATAATGTTAAACTGGACCCTTACTTTTGGCATATCCGAAATCAGCGGCTCACAATTTGCCTACAGCACACATTTTAAGGTTGGATTTCACAAAAACAAGTTTGTCGATTTCTATGGGGTCTACGTTCGCACTCTAAGAAAACGAGTCTGCTCAAAATAGCTCTCTTGTTTGAATTTTACAAAAACACATTCGGTGCTTTCTATGGAGTTTCCTATTCTCAGAAAACAAGTGCATACTCACATGTTTTTTTAAAATTTCTTTTGGACTATAATATACAGTTTCAAAGTCATGGAGGTTCAGTAATTGAGTGGCAAAAGTCTCAGAAATATTTCAAGTTTTTTATAAGAGGGTATTCTATTTACATTGTAGCTATAATGCTAAACTTCAACATTAATTTCCATTCTTTATGAATGACCATGGATGTGAATTTCTCTTTCTTTCAACCATCTTGCCAGCTTGCCCATGGTTGCATGCTGGTCTGTGTGGGTCTGTCAATGTCACGAGTGCTCAAATGAATTCTCAGAGGGGCTACAAATGCCTAACCGGCAAATATATCTATAATCTCTATAATATACCATTTGCTTCCTAGTGTTGTCATGTATATAGATTTTTTTCCCCAGGTAATGCTAGGTATCTCAAGTAGTTTAAAATTTTATCACTTTAGATGTTTTTTCCCTCAATATGAGACAAAACCCCCTAAAACTTGTGTAAAAACTAATCGTACAGTAAAAAGCTTTTGTGTTATTCTGGGGGAAAATGATTGGGGAACATTCTTGTGTCAAAATTAATTTTTTCCAATGTT
>CAUOPZ010000257.1:5000-22500 GCA_963457665.1 Thysanoteuthis rhombus | reverse complement strand
GTGTGTGTAAATTAAATGTTTCATGTTACATCTTCTTGAAACTTAGAATGAAGTGAGAGTAAATTGTAACATGTTACATGAAGTGTGAATTTTAAATATTACATCCTCTTCAAACTTTGAATTTAGCTCACATATTCTATTGCAATACAGATAGCATGACCTAGAGAAATCATATAAAGAATCACATGTGTTTATAATACTAGAAAGATTATGGAGAGAAGTTTGATTGAAGATTCTGTTTTTTTTGCATCAAAACAATAGGAAACAATACTCAATTTTAAAGGTTGGAAACACCATGACCTGTCACTTTGCTGATGGTTACAACATGCTTGACTGATATCTGCTATTTATACTACAAGTGTGACAGGCATGGTAGGAAGTGAGAGGAGAGAAACGAAAGTTTGGTAGTTCATTAGAAGGGTAGAGAGAAAGAAGGGAGAAAAGATGAGTCTTTATTTTTGTGATTATGCATATCTTTTATCGTTATTTATGATACTTTTGTTTATTTACTATTTCATACTTAGTATAATTTATAAACTTCATTCAGAGGTCATATACTGGAATTCAGATTACTGATTAGTGTAGACTACCTTCCTCCGGTGTTAGGAATGGCCCATGAAAATAGCAACCTTCAGCCTGTAGGACAGAGGGTAAATTTTTGAGACATTTTGTGTGTGTGTGTGTGTGTGCGAGCGTGTGCATGTGGGGGTGTAGTATCTTCAACTAAGCACGGTTGTGTGCAGTGTCATTGACCGGGGAAAGAGGGTAATATAGTACTTGGGCTACGTTATTGTTATTGGTATTTACCTAATGATTTTCTAAAAAGTTCATCTCTTTTATAATTCACATTTTGTACATGCTTGCCTATGGTTTTAAGTATCTATGATATTTCAAGCTTAGGTATTCATTTATTATCACATTTTTTTTTCACTGAGCCTATTAATTTTTTCACTCAACTTTCAAGATTTCTATGTCTGAGCATGAACATTTTCTATTTCAAAGAGTGTAGATTAATTAAAATCCAAATGAACATTCTTCTGCTTGTATTTTCCATGGCTAATAAACCGCTAAATGTTGTACATGGCTCATCCAAAATAAGTTTGCGAACTAATGAAAAATATTGCTTGTCTCAGAGGCACTGTGTGGGATCCACAGATCCTGCAACTACGAGAACCTGCTTGTCTAAAACCATATTTTTTTAATAAATAAAATTGGTTGGAATTTTGATAAAATTCTTATTAGTTTTTAATTCAGAAAAATCTTCTTGAAAAATCTTAGAGATGGAAAAAAAAAATTTTTGTTCAGCCTGTTTTTTTTTTATTGTGATTTAAAACACTCAATGTTTAAGAGCTAACAAGGTCAAAGAAAAGGATGAAACTTTTTTTTTATTTAACCAATGAACTTATTACAAACAAAACTGACCTGTATTTGCTGAATCTGTGCTTCCTAACACAAATAGTCTGTTATTACCAATTATAGATTGAGGTCAAGGTTAGCCAACTCAGACCTATAAAATGTTATATTTTGCTTGGCTGAAGTTAAGTGTATTTGTTAAGTACATAGTAGTTTTTATAATTAAGGTTAACAAAAAAAAATATATATATATGTATATATTGAAATATAATTTATTTTAATACTGCATCATCTGGATATTAGAAAACAGGATTGGTTTGAATAGCTGTTTAACCTTAGCACTCTGTTGGTGACTATGTTCACTGAGAAGAAAAATTCGTCCTGCCACAGAGGCAACTCTGATCGGATGATCAGGTTGTCCAAAGAGAGTGTGTTTGACTTGAGCAGTTGTGTTGTCAAGTCAATTTTGTATCAATTACATTTCTAGAATCGCAAGGATCTGTTAAAAAATTTAATCACTTCTGATGGATATATCACATGGAGAAGCATGGACTTCAAACAAAATTATATGGTGTTAACAAGCAACTATCATGTAATGGAGGTAATTTTGTATGCACCCTATCCAAAATTTTATCACTTCTTCCATAGCCCATTGCATACACTTCCATGAAATTTCTTTGGAATTCATTGATAACTCTTGGGCATATAGTGTGGATAGTCATGAAATTCCAGCAATATTGTGTGGTCTGGACATATAACTACGATGGACAATTGGTAATTGTGCATGGATCTGCTCAAAGATTGGCTAACAGATTTTTATTGGATAAATTGGAAAAAAAATTGACCAAATCTAGTTGAAAAATGGCCAATAACTTCTGCAGTCATGAAGTTGGACTAAGAAATATAAAATGTGTGTCCCAGTCAGGGAAACTAACTTTTTATGAATGGGTGGTAATATGAACCAAGCACATTATGTTTGAACTTTTTAAAAACTCAGTTCTTCTCAGAAAAAAGTATTCTATAAAAGCTTTAATGGTTCAGAGAGAAAATTTGGAAAAATATATGATTTATATAACTTATCTATGGTGGATTGGGTCAAACTTTCAAATCAGAAGTGTCATAAACAATGGTGCTATTGTGAAAATTTTGATTTTTGCTGAAAATTGAAGAGATTATTTTGAACATCATAACTCTAACAATGTTTTCAAATTTTTATCAAATTCATTCTTAGATGAAGTATTATGATATTAGTATATATTATGACTAGCTTTTTTTTACTTTCATCCTAACTTTCAGTTGTTTTTTATCACAACTTTAAATCGGACAATGTTGCGATACAATTTTTTTAAAAATATCATATTTAAAGATGACTAGGTCTTGATTGTAAACATCAACATGCATGAATGTAAGAAGTGGAATTTAAGGTGTAAAATCAGCTTCTGTTTAATTATAATGTCCCTGTGGCTGAATGATTAAAAGTGGCCAGGCGCGTACTGGGCCTCCTCTGGCTAGATGGTATGAGTTCAATTCTCATCGTGGGCTTGCTCTTTCTTTCTGATTGTACTGTTAAATTGTTACTGAAGAATCATGGTCCGATTCAAAGTTGTGATAAAGAACAATTGAAGGTTAAGATGAAAGTAAAAAGCTAGTCAAAATTAATAACAATCATAACTCTAGTTTAAGAATTCTTTTTAAAGTGTTTGGTAGATGTAGCCTCTGCCTGATCTTATATTTTCTTTTTTTTAATATCAGTCATACCTTCCTTTTCCGCTTAGTGCATGTCCTTTATTTTGTAATGTTTGACAGCTATAGTAAGATATTTGCTTTTATCTAACAACATATCCTTTCTGTTCTTCATGGTCTCCCTTGATCACCAACATGGTATATAGAAGCAAATTCCTGCTGCGACAGCACTAACCACTTCCTTCATCCTATGAAATCATTCTACATCCTCACTTGCATTGTTGGCATTCCTTTTTCTTCAAGTCTTAAAAGATGCTTTTCACAAGTATGCCTTAGGAACCTCACAGTATTAGAACTGTGCTTCATTGGCCTTATACAAGTGAAGTTGGAGTAGTTTCATCTTCTATATTGAGCTGTATAATGCCATATTTTAAAGATATTCTCAACAGTTTTTTATAATGTATACTGATGAAACACTCCATTGTTTCAATTTATGTAGTAATGTATGTAGTATATCTGCAATGGCTATAATAGTTCCGGGATTAACCTGAAGTAATGCGCTACAATTTATCTTTCACCAATGGAGTGATAGCCATCTTTTTCATTACCTCCTTCCTGCAATGATGATCCTAATAGGTAGGGAATAACAACAAGCAAAGCTCATAACATATTTTTGCAAATTGTTTGAATTTCATTCTTGTTGATGCTTAATTTCCCTGACCACTCCTTTTAGTAAAGATAGACTGTGGCCTTTCATTCTTATTCTTGCTTGTATAGAGGTCATAAGATGTTTTGTACAAGCCCTTGACTCTGGAAGAATAATATATAAAAAAAGCCTTCTCTAGGACACAATTTTCCCTTACTTCATTCACCATTTGTCTTCTACACAGTGTAACATCTTTTCCATTACTAATATGAAAACAAATGCTGAACCAGCTATTATTAAGGCCTAATCAGATAATGTGTAACTTGAAAAGTTTTATGAAATAGATTTTACTTCTTTTTTTTAAATTTTTTTTTTAAAGATTATACACTTGTCAAAATTGTAAGAATGAATTTGTCAAAATGTTGTGGTAACACAAAGAATGATATTTTACTAACAAAATCTGAAATGTTAATGACTCTTCTCCAAGTTATAGACTGTAAATTATAAACTTCTTGTTTTTAGTATTCTGTACACTCTTACAGAGCATTGCTTTGTGTTTGATATCACCTTCCATGTTAGATCAGAATTGATCCAGGTTTTTGGAATCCTCCTTTTTGGTATAAAGATTCTGTCAACTACTTCCCAATCCTCTACAATGATTTTTTCGATGTGTACTTTCTGCAAAATCTTCTAGAGGAGCTGTAAGAATGTAACTTTAGTCAAGCTTGTGGACAACCAATTGATTCCTGGTGTAATATCAGTCTTTGCTTTGTAGATGATATCTTCCATTTCACACAAATTTCAGTGTATCTGGTTTATTCTTTTCACCGAGAGGACTCAATTTTCATCAGAGAACACTGGCTTTTGGTTCAGTGTGTATATTGCATAAATTTATTTTCATATTTTAAGGACCCCACTCTTTTCATTTTGAAGAATACCCTGATGTTTACATGGATCTTTGTTGAAAGCTGTCTTTTTCATTTATTTCTTGCTGAACCTTTTAGGCCTTTTTCAAGGAGTTTCTATTCTTCTTTCAGTCATCCCTTTTCTCTGTTCAAATTCTTGTCAAGAGGCGCTGATCCTTTTGAGAAAAGGCACAAATCCAATTCTACCTGTACTATGCTTCATCAATGTAACACTTCAAAAAAAGCATGTAATGGTTACATGCTTTTCTTACAAAAGTGTTACATCTTTGAAATGGATTTATCCAAGTTTATATTGTTTACAGTAATTGGTTCCACATGAAAACTTTCAAAAAGTTTATTATGAAATAAAATTACTATTTTCTGAAGTTTTGAATTTAGTTGTAGAAAAAAGTAGTGATAGCTTGCTAAATGAGTCTGTTTTTTTTTTGTTGTTGTTATGACTCAGAAAGGGCAGCCTATTTTATCCTAAAAATATTTCTTCAAAGTTATAATAATGGAATCATTTGGGATCATCATCAGGAAATCTATAATACAACAGTAACAATCTGATTTGAATTCCAGCTGAAACCAGAAGTTTGGTCATGACATCACCCCTGAAGTTGCGCATATTTGTTTATAGTATTGGAATAGTCCATTATTAATAGTGTTAGTGACAAAATATTGAGTTTTTTGTGGAGAATTACTGTTGTAATTACTTCTGGACAATGCAGCTACAACAACTTAATACCCAGACCACTGAAATATTTATTGAATCAGTAGCAATACAGTATAAGTTTAAATAAGTTTGATAAGTTTAAAGTTAAACTTACATAACATAGTATAAGGACAAGGCAAAACCAAGTAAGCTATAAAACTTGTGATAATTGTATATCAACCTCTTATCTGGCTAAATTCATATTTCTTAATTGTATGCCTGTATTTATATGGTGTTATCAGATATTGGTGTGCAGTTTTGAAAGCAGATTTTGATAATGTATTAGTCAGAGATTAACCCATTAACTGCAGTAGGTGGCAAAGAGTAATAGTTATCCACTGCAAGATAAAAGCCCTTGTCGATTGCTAAATAATCTATTGCAAGTTATCCATTGCAAAATGAAAGCCAAGATTTTCGGTTAGAACTGAGTTAACATCAATCACAATGAGACAGAAATTTTATTGAATTAGCCATAGAACTGCAATGATGAGAATTTTTATCATTTGCAGTTAATGGATTAACCTAGTGGTATTTAGTTGTGCAATTGCATTGGTTTGGTAACTCATTAATACCTTCATTAGACCTTGAAAAATGTGATAGATGGATGAACAAATACCTCAGCAGATTGCAAGATTGATCATTATTGATATATCTTTTGATATACAGGTACATACTATTTTCATTTTGTATACATAGATTTATACATGAATTTTTATATCTGTATCCGTATGTCTTAGTATATACAGTACCATGCAAAAGTCTTCGGATGCTATGATCAGTTGTCAGCTTATTTTAGATGTTTGGCATTACATCTTGTTCAGATGAAAAAAAGTGTTTCGAATTGACAGAATTATGGATGCCCTCAAATGCTGCAGCATAGATTAGTGCAGAAACTGATAAGAATAGCAATTATGGCCAATTAGAAAAGGCTTTGGCTATAATTTTTGCAATAAAAAATTCTATACATAACAGTTGGCGATGAAAGATAGGAATGCAGATTTTTTGTGTTCTGTCACACTTATGTTTTTCTATAGGAGTCACATTTTTTGGTCTTCTGGCCAATCTTCATGTGACTTTTTAAATGTTTCCATAGCCTTTGTTCCATGCTTCAAAACTTACTCGATTTTTGGAGTCATTCTTAAATTCCTCAGATAGATTTCTGATCGTCTCCAGTGCATAGGATATACTTGTGTTAAATAGACCTGTCATTGCTATCTGTTTGAACATCATTTCTAAAATCTTTCGTTGTTACTCTATGACTATTTTGAATTCCTCATAGTCTCACCGAATGCCTAAAATGTATTTATGTATTTTTGTCTTGTATATGTGTACTGTGTTTACTCTCCTGGTAAGTTATCTACTATACACTGTGGTGTAGTATTGTGCAAAGTGTTCCCTCACTATTGGGGGGAGCCAGAACTGTTTCTTCATTATCTAAATACTACTGAAATTCTCTAATTGAACAATCCACTGATGAAAAAATTAGCAACTATATGTCAAAATTTTCTTCCCCCATAGCCTAAAAACATCTCTGAAATAGGTTGAATTTCGAAAATTTTCCCAGGGTGTGTGGGAGGGGGAGGTCTTCAAGCCCCACTCCTGAGAGCAGGCAGCCCCAAATTCCCTCACTTATTAAATTTTTTAGAATTTTTATGCGATACACCATTGATTGCACATTGGGTCTTTGGATAGTATTAATATACAAGGCCAGTGTTAATCTAGTCAGATTCCAGATGAGATTTTTAACAAAAAATGAACTGCTGCAGTTTGAGAAGCAGACTGGTTATATTGCTGCAAGAGAGTGCAACACACGCTGCAGCAGTGCTACTGCCCTACTGTTGGCTTGTCTTTATTTGCTTGCTTACTTGTTTGCATAGTTGCAGCTGCTGATGTTACTGCTATGTCTACTGTTATGGCTGCAACTGTTAATGCAAGTAAAAAAGAAAAAAAAGAAGGGAAGGTCTAGAGAGTAAAGTAGGCACATACAAAATGCAGCTGCTGCTCTTGGAATTCAGATAATCCAGAGGGGAGGCTCGGCTGCACTCTGTCTGGCACTACAATAAGATGGTGGACAGTGAAAGTCAGGATAGGCCAGAGGAAAACATTTGACTTGAATCAAGGCTTTTCTTGCTTGCTCTTAACATGTTTGAAATATGAATAACCACTTGCTGTCTGTTAGAAAAACTGAACAGCCATTATGTAATTATCAAATCAGTGTACAAAAGAACATTCTAATATTTTTCTTCTCACTTTATTTTGTTAAATATTCAGTTATAGTTCCGCTTTGTTATGTTAGGTTTTTCATTTTACTTACATTGTTATTTTCAATGATGTATTCATCAGTTTTCTTACAGTTTTAATGTCTGTTTGCCATATTATAAACTTATTTTATTTATAGATTGCTTGCCTCATTCCTATCATTTTGCTTTACAAATAAGAAAAATTTTGACCACCTTTATTGCCTTTTTTTTTTTTACATGAATATTTATAGAATTTATATTAAATACATTTTCATTTTCACTGCTTCAGTTTACGTTATCAAATTTTAGTGGTCAATGACAGATTATTAACCACACCTTTCGTGTTATGAAGATTTCATTGTTATTTCATCACATTCTCTTTTGTATCTATACTCTACACTATCCATGGAGCCTTTACTTACTAAATACTATCCTGCAAAATTTCAGTATTGTTCTTATCATCTGTTATGGTTATTCTGCTCTTCTATTTTATAGAAGAATCTGTGGTTTATAATGTAACATTGACCACACGTATTTCAAAGCTATTCACTATTATTAATTGAATGATAATTTTACTATTCTCATATACTACTTCTATTTGAAAAACATCCAAAATCCAAGATATCAAGCAATAGATAAATGTAACTGGATGTAAACTCGTGGAGTTTTTACATTTAAGCTGGTGTTCATTAAATCTTGTGCCACATTAGTAATCACTTTCTTGGATTTACTCTTACTGTTTCATCTAGAAGAGTTCTTTTTTTTTTTTTTTTTTTTTTTTTTTAATTTTGAATCATGATAGACAGAATCAGCACCAGTGGAAAATATCTTCTAGTACACAAAAATATTCTTCCAGGAATATATCAACTATCTTAGCTTCATTTACACCTTGTATTCTAGGCGACTATTTTAGCAAATTTCAAAGGTTATAAATATCCATTATTCTAAGATTTTAAGGATAAAAAATTTGTTATAATTTAAAATACAAAGATCATGTTTACCTTCTTGCTGTAACTTATTCAGTTTGCCTTGGATATTGCACTGACACACACACTTATGTGTGAGCACACACATACTCACACTTGTACATACATATACACACACATGTTGGTAACAGTGGTAGCAGTGAAGATATCAAGTAGCTTATCAGGGTAATCAGCTTATGAGATTCACTCTGCTTCTATCAACTCAAGTCACTCAGTTCATCACTGACTCATCATTATATGATGATTTATGACCAAAAACAAAAAATTCCTTCTTCTCTTCTAGTTGAAAATCTTTTCAATTTAGTTAAAAAGAAATATTTAAGTTTTTATCATTATTTTTATTTGATAATTATTCAAGTTATTGCTTTTTAGAAAGAAAAAAAAGTATATAAATCTACAAAATGACCAAAATTAAATGGAATATTATCTCCATTTTGATAAACAAGATGAAAAGAGGGATTTTGAATCCAATTTGAAGTCTTTGATAATCATCTGCCTCAAAATTGGTTAACAAGAGATTCCTGTGTAGAAATTTCAGTTCATTAGAAAATGAAACCAAGTTTAAATCTAGAAGTCTGCTGTAGAAAACCCTCTGAAACACCAAATGAATTATAATCTGGAGAAGGCTGAACAATCCATTTGAAACATAGTGCTAAGACTAACGAAGATGAAAATATTAGTTCGAATAACTTGTGAATCAGTGATAATGGCTTTGTTCAAAATTCTGCACAAATTATATATATGTGTATGTATAAATCATTATTTATTAGCCTACCAATCCACAACTGGTCATCTACGTTCATCCAATGCAATATGCATATTTATTCATGTAAATGTAGAATTTTATATTCAGATGGTATCAAAGAAATATTCTTCATTTATAATGAAAATTCATCATCAGAGTTCAGATGATTTAAGAATGTTATCTAATGTTAGAAACAAACAATATAGTAGAGAGATTTGGTGTAGAGAAGTGTTGATTTGACTGCAGATTTGCCAAGTTTACTTGAGGTCACATGAGGTCAACATTTATATATCCATGAGCTTCCATGGCTGAATTTGTTAAGACATTTGCTATGAAACAAAGGTTCCCAGGATATGGGATGCAAGTTCAAGTTTTGTCGAAAGCCACCTTATTCTTACTTCATGCTACTTATTTCAAGGTTGGCGGGTACTTGACATAAAAAAATAATGATAAAAAGCAACAATAAGATGAAGAAATAAATCAATTAATGGTGAAAATTCTCAATCTCAGAGTTCAAATTTGTCTTTTCTTGTTCTCTATGAGACTATTTTTCGACTTAAGTTGGCACCTATAAACCAATTTGTATTGGAAAAGAAGTATCAGATTTTGTGTCCTACAAAAGAGTGCTCAGTCACTGAGCTACATCTCGAAGTACTCTACTTAGAAATATTTGTCTGTTTATCTAATAGTATCCATGGGACTAATGGGACCTACAGGCATGTTTTCAGCAAGTTAGTTCTTGAAAATCTTTTTAAAAAATGTGGGAATCTGCATTTGTGCTCATTCTGTAAATAATAATCTCATTTCCACCGATTTTATCTATATAATACTAAAAAATCTGATTCTGTTCATTTGTGTATGAACTGTATTGAGCAGAAATGGTGCATTGTAGCCAGAGGTATTGTATTAAGGTACTCCTAAAGCCTTCCTCCTGGTTTTCAGCTTGTCTATGATTATCTTCCACCATTCTTAACTGCAAATATGACTTTATCTTATGTATCTAAAATTGTCAGTGGCCATTAGACATTCAATAAAAAAATGAAAAACAGTTTGAGAAAGAGCAAAATACAGTTCTCTAAATTATAAGCATCACCTACTATTTATCATTTCATCCACACTAGTAACATTGACAATAAAATCTTGTCGAAACTTTTCCAATTATAACTTTTCAATCTAAAAACAATTATACATGTTTCTTTGCTTATCGAAGTACTTATTTCTCTCTCTTTCAGAAAACTTTCTAAATTTACAAATCGGACTTGTTCAGAAAAATATTAAAGCTGGGAAACCACGCAGGAGATCTGTTCCCCGAGTTGAATGCAAAAGAAGGAGTGTCCCAGCCACAGAGGTCTGGAACTCTGCCAATGACCATAGACCAATCTCAGGCCTCTACATGGGTAAGCAATTGATGCTTCCTACTAACATAACGCAAAGATGGATGCCTACAGTTGAAAATAAGTACTAAACACAATGGTGGCCTCTAAGTAAGAGAAAATAATGTCAGAATCAATGGCATAAAAAGTATATATATATATATGTATTGCATTGAACTTTTAATTTTCCATCTCATATTTATACATTATATATGTGTATGATTATAACTTTGTGCTGAATTTTATATAAAAAGTAGTTAATCTCCATGAAAAAAATTGTATATATATATTTCTCCGAGATGATTTTCCTTCAAGAAAACAACTACTGAACTCATTTCATTGGTAGTGTTCATTGTTTCAAATGGTTGGTAGGATATTTTTATCAGCAAAATTGTTACCTTCAAGTAATAAGAAAAATTCTTTTAAATCACATTGTTCATTATATAAGTAGATAAGCATCTTATTACATCTTTCCTCTTCCACCAGAACGAAGACTGAAAAATCTCTTATGAGACGTGGTATTGATCTATAAAGTACCAATTATACTTCCATCTGAAACACAATAGTAAATGTCTGTTCAAAAGATGATAATGTGTAAGAAATTAAATTATTACGAAGTGGTCTGTAACTTTTCAATATATATGCATATAAACACCTGTATATGTTTATGTATACATATATTATTCTCAAAAATAATGTGCTTCAAATTAACTTATTTAAATCATGGCTTGTTTTTGTCCATACTTTCCGACACACTTTAGAGACTAATTTTTGCCCTTTTCAGCTTCTTCTTAATGTTCAATATACTTCTTAGTATTCACAATTTTTCTGCTATTTCATCCCAACTTTAGGAGATACCCCTCAGATAAACCTCCAGGTGGACTCTTTTTCCTTGGGCTTAAATCTTTACCAGATTTCATGATTTCAATATTGGACGAGCATGCTTGGCAATCACAACTACAAGAGTAACATGTTTGATTTGAGAAATGAGGTTAAATGGACACATTGTAGGAAACAGTAAGTCTTTAAAGGACATGCTAGTTTACCTGAGATCAGCCACCATCCTCTGTGAGTATACTAGATCTATGTAGATGCAGCCTCTGCTTAATCTTGAAGCATCTTGATATATTCCCTCCATTCTAATACACTCATACCAAGTAGGCCAAATGTGCTGGAGTTAAACTGCTGATAAAACCTTGATATAACATTTTGCTATAGAGGTAATATATTTATCAATCAATGTTTCCTGCATTCTTCTCAGTTTTTTATATTTCTCCACTTTATATTTATGATCCCGGTCAGTATTATCCCTATAGATCCAATATTTATTCATGTAAATTTAGATACAAGTTTGAGAATGAAAAAAAAACAGGGCCAATAAAAGGAGTAGCATATAGGCTTGTCTTGAATTTATTTTACTCTTTTTACAAATAAAGGCAAACGACTTTTTTCTTCCATCAACAGAACTCATTTGTCAGCCCCATTCTTTCACAATCATCATCAAATTGCATTTCTATGAAACTTATGCTATCACTTCAAAAGATACATACAAGGAAAAAAATTCTTTAAAATTGGTCTGTCAAGGACTAAATAAAAGTAGTTGGGTTAGTTTAGGACTTTTCTATTTTTCTATTTGAATGAAAAGCTCACTGTCTTCTGATGGATTATGTTGTATATTTTGGGAGTGCACTTGTCTGTTCAACTCACTTTTGCCAGAAGCAAACAAGGAATTTGTCTCAAAAAATGGTGAAAAATGGGCAAGATAAAAGGAGGTGGAGAATTTAGAAAAATGTTGTCTTTGAAGATAAAATGTTAGAAAAATAAAGCAAAGATGAGTATCCAAGAAAACTGTTAAGAAACTAGGACCAGATACTGCACACAGTCTATTCATGGTCTCTAACCTAACCAGGGGTGTGTTTTGGAGGGAACTTCAACTCTTACTAGAAGAACTACTCTGCACCAGCTTGGTACCTTTCACACACACCTAGCTGAATCAAAATTGATAGGGCTTAATCTTTTTCTATCACATTTAATCTTTACTTTAACCTGTTATTTAAAGCAAAATAACAGATCATCATGAGAGAAACATTCTTCCTAAAATATTTCCTTCAAATAAGTTTCATATTCTAGCCATAGCCAACGAGAAGACAGCAGATGTGGAGACATTGTCAAACATACATGATATCAATAGCCTGGAACTACCTACTCATCAACAAAATCAAAAAGTGTGTGTACCATTCAATGATGATTGATAGGGTGCTAAGCTTTTTTTTCCGAGCTATTACCTCAGCAATTGCAGTCTGGCAAATCTTCCTTGAACATCTTGAAAGCCCAGCTGCTGAAAGGCTGTACATTCTAGGTCAGTCAACAGGTGAGTTGAAATGATTGATTCTGAAACCCACAGCAAAGCTCTCCTGCTGACAAACCAAACTTCTCCCTAACCTTCATTGCTCAGCTATTTGATACAGATCTCCCTGTAAAGCATGGGTTTGTCCATCTCCTAGAGCAGAAAGAAGAGGCTTGTTTGAATGCCAACATCATCTGCAGGCAGTGAAAGCACAAACTATTGCTATATGATTATGAAGAAAGTGTATGCCTAACCACAAGTTGATGGTCATGTTATAATTAATCTTTGATACTGTGACCATCTTGTATTGTTTAACGACCTCTCTAATGTCCCCTGTGACAGGATATGAAGGTGGCCACATCAACAGCATAAATTGAGTTGGCATTGTTCCTAAGCTTGTGCAGGAAGGTTTCCAGTGTTCTGGCAACCCTACTGAATTGACTATGAGATTTCGAACAGCTCTAAGCACTTTTGATTCAATTGAACCATTGTACAAGAGGCTTGGTATGGAAGATTAATCTAGGTCCCAGTACAAATCTAGTTGCTTCCACAACAACCATGAGGAGCAATGGTTCACTTAGTCAGATGCTTTGAACTAATCCAAATTGTTCTACCAAGTAAATCTGCTCCAGTTTGAGCCATCCAAAGACAATCTGCCACTGGTTAATCAGGATCTTGGCTCAAATCTCTAACTTTATTTTAAATAGAGTTACTGGCTAATCGCTATCACATCCCAACCATAGTTATTGTTATTTAACAATGTGATCATTTTTATGGTATCTTCCACTGGGTGCTTCCCTTGTCAGTAGAGGGCTCAATACATGTGACAGCCTCAAGTTTAATTCAGATCATCATCTCTGCTTAATTGATACTGCCAGTCTGTTTCAGTGCTTCTCTGACTTTGTCCTCTCTAGTAAGCCCTTTGCAATTGGCTGCTCTCTACAACTCCACTTTGGGATAGTTGAACAGCTGCTAAATTCCTATATGAACACACCAGGCTCATTGGTTAAAAAACATTCTTCTTTTCGGGATTATTATATAATCTGAATAAAAAATGTAATATAATGAATAGAATAATAGAATTTGATAAAAGAATAATGCAATAATATAATTGTCACTATCAGAATTTCTGAAAGGAAAACATCTAAAAAACCTGGCAAAAATAAAAAAAAAAACTATGAAGAAACATGGTTACACTTTTAATCGTTGTAAATAGAAGAAAAATACTTATAAATCTAGATGATAACTAATGTGATATATGACTGGTAGTCATTTCCAAAAGAATGTAAAAAAAGTGAAAATCTTACGGGAATGTGTAATAATCATTATTCAAGAGTTCTGACCCCTATATTATCTATTCGGAAGTTGCTTATTTTTTTCAATAGTAATCAGCAGTGTATTAATAAGTGACTCCAGTGGACAGTAGCTGAGCATGAATTTAAGAATTGAATAACAGGTCTTAAGTGCTTTGGGATGAGCATGTCAATCTTATAGCTAAGCAGTTTAGGGAAAACTTTTAACAATCCCTTAAATTACAAATATCCCTACTGTGAGTTGTCTGGAATTTGTATAGGACTTTCAAAGATATTTTAAATGGATAAGTAAGCCTATACTCTGGACCTGCCAATCCATTTTGTAGATCTCTTCACTCACTTTGTAAAAGAGTCTTCCTTTTGGGGACCTTTTCTCCATCATCTCTCAAAAGAAACAGTGATATGTGCTTTCTTGGGGTTGACACATTTGATGCCTGCTTTTTGGAAAAAAGGAATGGGTTTAATGGCTTTGTTGATCTTTATAGTTAGAATATGAGGCACTATTCAAAGTTCTTACTGCACTGTTGCTGCTGAGTTTGTGGTTACTTTGGCAGTTTGGACTCAGATTGTTGCTGTTGTTACCCCTGAGCACTTGCATTTTTAGGGTCAGTTATTTGTTGAGTCTTGAGCTGCAGCAAAGATGGTTACCATTTTGTTTTGTAATGTGGGCGAAGAAGACATGAAGAGATGGATATCCCACTTCTCTAAATTGCTTCTAAAAAAAGCAGGGGCATCTTTTTCTTTAGGCTGGTATTTGAAACAGATAACTATGCTTATTCTGTTTCTGGTGTGAGGGTCTTATTGGCAGTAGCTATTGCTGCTGATGCACTCTTTCGACACACCTTTATGAGATGACTAGGCTGCCAACACTGTGGTCATAGGCAGTTGACTATAACCTGTAGATGTTTCTTGCAGAAGAGGTTACGTCAATAATGTCATGAAAATCTCTGGTCCAACTTGTTACAGCCAACTGCCAGAATCAATCTTGTTACATTAATAGGTTTTAATATACTAACATGATACCAGGTGATTGGAGAGGTGCTGTACAAAATCATATTGGTTTTGCAGTATACCATGAACTCCATCCAGAGTCAGAGTTTTAGTTTAAAAGTCGGTCCTTCCCAGCTTCCAGCACATATCCTCCTCTGGGAATTAGATCTCCCAAGTGTTAGAATTGTTCCTCAGAATGAGTTGTGCAAACATTTGATCAACTATCAAAATTTTCTCCAATGGTCCTCCAAGTGGTAGTTTTAAGTTTTCTTACCTTAATGTCTGAGTCCACCAGTGAAACAGTCCTCAAAGAAATTGAGGAGGCAGTGTCAGGAATGGTAAGGAACTTGTTTTCAGAGATGTACAATATGGCTGTATAGTATTTAAGTGACTTGATGAAAAAATTCCATCCTAATTTTGAGTCTATTTTAGTGCTGATGTAATCAAAATTTTATGAGCAGTTTCCCAACAAATTTTTATTGTCTCAGGAAGGACATCCCACACTTGGCTTTGTCTCAATGTGTAGCTTCTTGAACAAGAATATTCACAAGCAGTTAGGATGTATTTCCTGCAGGTATGATACGCAAGACAATAAGATGTCTTTAGTATATTGATGATGCCTTTATATCAAACCCACACAAGATGGAATTATTGATTATTATAGAATGATTAAACAATGTAGAACCTACAATAGATTTAACATATGAAAAAACAAATAAGAAAATCTTACCTTTCATAGATATGTAGAACTAATTTCAATTAAAATCAAGTGTTTACCGCAAATCAAATAACAGAAATGATAACTTGAATTTCTAATCTCACCACTGAGTTGAAATATATTGAAAAAATCTTTCAAGAACTCCCATTACCCTATCATTTTCTACACAATTTTAGAAAAAGTCATACAAAATTTATAGAAAAAAAAAGATGATACAAAAATGAATAACACCAATGATAAAAGGCACAATACCACCAATGATCTTGATAACAAACTGGGAGGAAATTCAACAAATATGGATATACAAGTCATAACTCCAACTTCCAAATAAATTGAAAGCATAATAAAGAAACCACACTGTGAAAACACCTCTGAAGCTTTAATTCACAGGATACCCTGTAAGGATTGCCACAGGAAGTATATTGGTGAAACTTCTAGATCACTGAAAGAGACCACTGAGGTCAGAGGACCACCTCAATGTCCTCGTTAATTGAAACAAAATGGGCCATAACTTTGACCAGGAGGGAACCAGATAAAAAAAATGTATAGAATCTGTAATAATCTCAGAATGTAGAATAATTGAACAAAGGCTAGGATTTTTCAACATATTCCCTTACTTATGCAAATTAATGCTGAAACAAAATAAGATATCAATTAGTAAACATGATCAATATGAAACTGACTAAATCCCTTTTAATTCTTTCATTCAAAAATAAACATACTCGCACAGAAACTGACCATTTGATAACATGAAAGCATAACCTTGAAAATTCTCTATGACCTTTGTTCATACTTACTAATTTTGATTTTTCAAATATATGGATCCATTTGAGAATTTTGGTTCCTTCACAATTTCAAAATACTCATTTGTTATGATAATGTGAGACATTGTTACTTGAAATTAAAAAATATTTCAGTATTGTTTCTTGTGAAATTACCACTTTGATTGAGCTGAAAAGTAAAACATGGTAGTAGAATGCATTCAACTTGAATGCAACTTTTTTTTTCCTCATATATGTATACAAACATAATTAGAATCAGTTACCATTAGATCCAGGAAGTGTGTGTTTCCTGGGGTAAATAGTTTTTGATAAGGATGATTTTGTCGAAATCATTAATAAGAGTGCTTGTTGACTGTTTACAGTTAAGATTGAGTTTTAAGACAGATTTCTTTCAGGGAAGACATTGTATAAAAAACAAAAAACCTAAGAAGCGGATCTCTTTATGGTATTATGATGTCTAAAACATCTCTACATGAGAATTGATTCTCTTGAAGAGATTTTTCACTATATATCAATATATATATATATATATATATATATATATATATATAAACACACATGGGAAAACACTAGAGAAGTAATGGATTGGTTTGAAAATCTAGATCACAAAGCAAATTGAAGCTTCATACAGATTGATATGAAAGATTTCTACCCCACCATTACTGAAGAACTGCTAAATGGGGCAATTATACCAGCCAAGAAAC